>VXAL01018354.1:88210-98661 GCA_013399475.1 Chauna torquata
TTGAAACATTTGTAAATAGAGAACCATAACATGATTATAGGTTTCAGGTACAAAATTAATTTCTAGGTGAATCAGGGAAAAAAGCTGTAATTTCCTGAAGCATTTGTGAAGGCCAGTGGGTATATGACTGGGTAATATCCCACTGGCTGCCAGGATGTTGGTATGCAAGAATATCAGGCACATGTTTTTATATGTGTGGCAATGAGTACACATTCTCACATCTGGACTTCAGAGGAAACATGTCTTGGAAAGATATATAAAAGCTATTTCTTCCAGCCTCCTAAATCAGCAAGATCCTAATGAAATTTTGGGTACATCATCTTTTCTTTTTTTAAAGAAACATAAATAACTTTACAGCTGATCTATTTTCATGGTCTTTTAGCAGCAAAACATTCTCAAAAAAAAAAAAAAAAAACCAGTTGCCTGTGACAGAGCTGTATCTTATTTGCAACAAGCGTCCTTCAGAAGCACTTTGCCTGAAGAAAACTCAGTAGTTTAGCTGAAACTATTTCCCTTTAATATATATGCATTTTGTCCTAGTAAGATTTTCTCCCCATGTGCACGAGTGACTGCAACTTTAGAGACAGATGCTGATTATGTAGAAGAAAACATATATATAATGTATAAGATTTTTTTCCCCAGTGTCAGCTTGTGCAAAGAAACATCACATAACCCAAAACTGTCCAGCCTGTTTTCACTTGTCTGAGAGGTTCATGCTTGATTGCTCACTTGGACATAGATACAGCAAGAGGCAGTGCTGACTAGACTTGGTCTACTTTTCTTCTTTTGAGCTACCTCTTGGCACACTTCTATTTTCAAACACACAGGGTTGTGTAGGGTAATGGCAATGCAGTGCTCTAGAGATGCACAACCAGCTCTGAAGAGGTTAGCTTGGGCAGCAGAGGCAGAAGGTCCGCCTGCCTGCTGTGCTCAGCAGAACGTCACCAGCCGCACTCAGCAGCGAGCGCGTTCCAGCACTCAGCCTTGTTCATTGAGAGCTGCTTCCCTTACTCCACAGGGTATGACACTGTGCTGTGGGCATGTACCATGGGCTTTTAATACCAGCCCAATCACATGTGGGAAAACATATATTCTTTTAATCAATGTGGTGCCAGATCAGAGTTCTTGAGAATCTGAATAGAGCTACTCTGGAAGGAAAGAGATGCTCCTTTTCAGGGCCTACTTTGTGTATTCACTGTGAAAGAAAAGCACACTAAGTTGATTTTGTGGCATACGATTTACTGAACTGTCTTTCTATACCAGATCAGTCTGCGTCTATCCCTGACATTTCCTTCTGACTGCCTTGCTAACAATTAAACCTCAGCAAGGCTAAAGCTGATTTCTCAGTGTTCCCTCACATCCTCTTGTACCTCTTTTCTCCATTATTGTGAAGAAATTTAAGGTCTCTGTATGACTCCATAACCTTCTCCATCTCTACCACAGTAAACATAGGCTTCTTGGTCATCTGTTGCTTATGGAGAGGCCAACTTCCACCATGCAGCAGCTGGACACCTCCCTGCATTTAGCAAGAGCCATGTCGTGACCCTGATACGTGAAGCACAAGGCCGATGGCACAAAATACTCCCTCAAAGCAGTGCAGCAACCATTTTTCTTTGACAAGATGCCACCAAGTGACCAGGCTGTTGTCACACTAAGGCTACTGTTTCTCATGCTGCTCAGCATCATCTCTCACCTCCTGATTCTTCCCATCTGTCTTGACCAATGTTGTCTTCAGGTGTCAGTTAGCAAGACATAGCTTACTCTGGGTTTGTGCAATGCCTCATGCTATGGAGTTTTGACCTGTTAATGATGTTCCAACTAAGTAAAATATGCTGTAGAAAAGTAGATTCAAACAACCAGAAGTGTTTTAGAAGGTCATACCAACATCTTACAATGCTTGACAGGCTGCATTTTTCATGAGAAATCTTGAAATAGTTAAATGATCTTGCAGGATGCTGACTATATGCCCAGAGGTCCTGAGAACCATAGTTCCAGTACCGCCAGTACAGCATAATAGTGCTCATCTCCTTTACAGAATTAGACCCTTTGTAAGAGACTTACTGGCTGTTAACTGGTTGGCCTGGCTGCTTAACATTTTGGGATTCAAAACTTTGCAATGAACACACATTGAGGATTCAAGAGGGAGAGACAAGTGAATTTGACATTTATGTCCAATGAAAAGGTCTGGCAGTGGCATATCTAAAGGACAAGGGAGAGACTTGATGACCTACAGAGTGGATGAGACATTACCTGACACATTATATGCTAGCATGGTTTTCCACACACAAACTAAAAACAGTAGATTAAAATAAATATAGGACTGCAATTTACTGAAATGTCAATACCCAGATGCAAGGTACATGATATATGTGACACAAAGAGGGAAGCCTTGAGTGCCTTGTGGCTGACAAAAAAAAAAAAATTAGGATTCAGGATAAAAAGAAGTCTAGAGATGAGAGGCCAAATAGGAGAGTCAAAAAAGTGGTACTACTAGGAAAAAAAAAATAGTGATTCCAAAAAGTCTATTCTAATGATAGAAAGTTAAATATTTCTTGAAGATAAAGAAAAGTGACGGGTACAGGGGACAGTGACAAAGACAACTATGCAATACACAGATCAAACAGCATCCAATTGATTCGGATTTAAATCTGAAATATGAAGTTAACCCAAAGAGGTCGATGAAAACAGAGAAGATGAAGCCACAGGGATGGGAGTGAACATAACTTTACAAGAAAGTTGTTGATAAACTGGAATTCAGGGGAAAGCATGCAGAAGACCTCAGAGAGCTGGCAGGATTAATTTACAAAGACTGAAACTGCTAACTGCACAAAGTCTAAGTGACAGCATCAGTGGGAGGTTATTGAGGGTGAGACATCTCTACATATTTAAGAGTGTAAATGTCACAGGGTAAAACCTGTGCAACCCATCAACAGACATGAAGCTTGAACTAGTGAAAGAGTGAGGAGAGATTTTTATTAATGGGGAATATTTTTTTTGACTGACCCAGAACTGTCATTGGAGAAAACAATGTGATTTTCACTGAACCTAAAGTTTTTTTTCTTCTTGAAAATCCTACTAGTGTTATAGAAGAACATTAAATTCCCACAGATTCAGTGTTTTATGTAAATTTTACAAGCTAACACGCCTCAAGCAGGCCACAGGGGTGAGCATTGATCTCTATAGCATTACTCAGTCCTGATCTCACAGCATGTTTCAGAAGACAAGGCCAGCCTTCGGTGCACTGGATCTTCAGAGGTGAGGCATTTTATAAAAAGCTTTGCTACGGAAAGAATGAAAGAAAAAGCTGTTGGAAAAACCAGACTACAGTAAGTCACTTCCTGGAAGCAGCCTAGGAAGACATTAACACTAATATGTACAGTTTAAATAACATATACCAGGCAGGGAGATGCAGTTTCCCCTTTCCCTGCTCCTTTCTTTCTTTGTTATCCCTGTTCAGTCTCTTCTGCATTTTTACCAGTTTGTATTTCGCAGTTTTTCTTATCTCTTTTTATTTTCCTCATTTTCTCTCTTCTTTTGCCTGTTTTATAATCCCGTTCTCCATGTCCCTCTCATACCAATTCCCTATTCCGACCCTTCTACCTCCATAGTTGCCTTCTTGTAGGCTCTGTCATTCTTTCTACTCATGACATTTTTTTTAAATTTTAATGTAATTTTATTTTTTCGCTATGTACTAGACATTATGATCTTGTTTTTTTTTTTTTTTAATCAGCACATTTCAAAGGACTGTACCAAGGAGGTCACTAAGTATTTCCAATTTACAAATTGGCCAACAGAGGCACAAGGAGACTTGATTTGCACAGAATTGCTGGTATCAAGTAAAACTTACATCATCTGAGTAAAATTTGTAGGGTTTTAAGTACTAATCAATACTGTCTCTTACTTTCATTTTGTTTCAAATTCCTCCATCTCATCAATTGCTCCCCTTTTACTCTGTTCTCTGTTCCTCTTCAAAGAGGATTTTTCCCTTTTAGCCGCAAGAAACATTGTTACTCATGTACACACATACAAATATATTTATATATATTTATATGGGATATTGCTATGTTCCAACAAGTAGTTTAACAACCAGAGAGCCACAGTAAAGAAATGTGCAGTAAGTCATTAGCTACATGGAATAACAATTACTGGAACACCTTGGAGCTCACCAGATGTAAATACTTGGGAGCCTAAACAATTTTTGTTTAATATTTTGTACATTGTCCAGTGCTATCTCAGGACTTGAGCATTCATCTGTACCATGACACAATAAATAGTATCTATGTGTGTAGTTCTTATTATGAATCCATTTAGTCCTGGAGTATGTATATTTTTTTCTTGGCTGGCATTTAACCAATTATTTTAATCCTATATATCACAGTATTGGCTTCTTAATTGAAATTTAAAATGTACTACACCTAATGCCCTCTCTTAAATGCTCATTAGTAGTTACACCGAAAAAAAAGCTGTGAGATTTGTTTCATTTGACCTAATTTTCAAATTTTTTCTTCCTATTATTAGAAACCCTTTGCCTGAAATATTAGGCATCTGCTTACTGCCACAATTTACAATATTTTTTATACATCTAATGAATTTTGGTTGTTCTTACAAAGCAGTTACGTAACTTGGTGCCTTATTGTACTTGTCAGTCACATGCCATCGTAACAGTATCATGTATCTTGAAAGGCTGGGATAAGGAAAGTCTAATGAATATTAATTATTACCCATTCAAATGGGAGCACCTTAAGACAATAACATGATCACATCATAATTGAGACTAGTTTTGTCCAGCTTCAACCCAAGCAATTGAAACCTGCAAAGTTTAAAATCCCCATCAAAATCATTTAGACCATTGAGCCTGCACTTGGAAGAGCATAGTCCATGAGACCTGGGGAACTCAGACAGAAGGAAGGCACATGCAAGCAAGAACAGATGGTGCACTCTTTCATACCTACAGAGTCCTGTTTAAATTTAAGACCAGCCAGAAGAAATAAACAAAACACCAGGAGAGATGTGGCCATCTGGAGAGTTCAGGCTGTAGGGAGCGAGAAGAAGCAGGCAATGCGGCGTGGGAACAGCAGCTCTATGAGACCCTGAGGATGTCCTCACTTCTCATCCTTCCCCAGCCTTAATGGTGCAGCTCAGCACTTCACCTCTAGCCTAGTCCAAGTGACACCTCCCAGTACATAGCGCCTAATCCCCATTCTGCCCCCAACTGGCTGCAGCCCAGCGTTCCAACCTGCACACCCCACATTACCTGGAAAGCACGCACCTTGCTTTGACACTCATTGCTGTAAGGCAGCGCTGGGAAGCATGCGGGAAGAGAAAGCATGGTCACAGTTCGTTCTTTTTGCTTTGCTAAAATACTGGAATAGTGAGATATCGCTTTCTTCTAGCTATGAGTCCTAAAAGAAACTTAAACAAAAAAATTCTTACATGAATTTTTCAAGTTAAATTTATAATTATAATTTCACATGATGACAATTTTGGCCATCTTATTCTGCTCCAATACATCTGATGCTACTCTGTACTAGAAGCTGTGCTTCAGGATGGTCTTCGGATCTTCACAGGAAAAACTATATACAAACATACCTTTAAGTACATTTACTTGCTCTGCTAAACTATGACTTTAAGCACGTGTTAAACATAAATACGGGCCTGTACTATTTTCTGAACTAGAGCCTGAGTATGGTTAATTAAATGCATTTGCTAATATATACCTGTTTCATGGGAGGATTTTTCATCCTTCGTGCATATGCAAGTATGTAAATTACATCATACACCACTACTTTTTCCTTTTGATACTTCATGAATAACTTATGCCTTTCTGTGCTGGAAAATTTAACTTTAAGTTCTACTAAGAATTTCTGTCTATAACAGAAAAAAAAAAAACTGTTTTAAAATACCTCAGTTAATCAAATCAACCTACTCTAGGATGATCTATGGCTTAAGATCATTCTTCTTTAAACAGGTATTTTACCTTTGGAAGGAAAATAGTTGTTTAGCAATCATAATTTTCATTTTGTTACCCCTACCTCAAAACCTTTTAATCATTAGTGTACATAATGCCTGGTTCAGGTGTTCAGGTTTGGGGCAATTTTGTCCTTTCCTGTAGACTACAGCTGTCTCAAATCTCTGGGTTAAAATATCTAATTAAAAATATATATATATATATATATATCAGGCAAAGTCCACCTAGAAACAAATAGGTTATTGCTGACTTTTTAAAGACCATTCCTAATCATGGTTTCATTTTAAAATGCAAATATTTGTGGGTTCACAGGAAATCTCCTACTTACCTGAGCAATCTTTTGTCACATAATAAATCCCTTTGCAGACTGACATGATAACTTGCTTTTTGTTGTGGCTGGTTGACTACAGCTGTCACTAATATGATCAACAATTTCTTACCTTCTAAAATGAATTTTTTGCTGTCATTTCAAACTGATCCTAGACCATAAGAACCATAATAAGAATGGAAGTACTCTACTGTCAAATGCATTATTACGAAGCCTTATGTTGCAAAAGGATTTGTATGCACTCAGAATTTCAGGGCACAATAAAAAGCCAAGTTATAAACAGATACTACTGATAAAAAAAACAGAGTTATCTGAAAGCTGTAAGTAATAATTCAGCATAAGAACTATTGTACTGTTACTGCATAACAGGAGCTCTAGAAAAAAAGTTTCTATATTAACTTTTTTCCCCATTTTTATTCTATAGTTGCACAGACAATTAGAAATGAAAGGATTTTAATGACACAAATTAGCATAATGATGTTTAATATTTGTTTTAGTTTTTCAGAGATAAATAATTGAAAACCTATTATTTTAAATATATTCCATATTACCTGGTGTTGGAGACAATACCCAGGAATCTATAACACAGATTTCTTGACAGTATAAATTGTATTGAAAAATGGTTTATTAAAATGGAGGAAGTGAACTCTCTTGTATTCCATTCCAGGAAAATTCAAGTAGACATTAAAACAAAAAATAATTTGATCCTTTCTCCTGGGTATTATTCTACACTGATGAGTCATACTGGAACATAACAAGTACTAAAGAGTATTCCACTGTTGAATGCACAGTTAAATCCCACAGTCATAAAATGCCTAAATTAAAGTTCAGTACAGTCTTAATTCTGTTCTGATGTATGGATGTATTACAATAACAATCATTTTGTGACCACTTGTTTTATCATATTTGCAATACTGTTCACCCTCCATGTTTGCTTTAATATAAATGATGCTTTGACAGTTAACAAGTCATATCTTCTAGGCTGCTGTAGGCAGTTAGGTGATATTCATAGCCTTCAAAGCTGAGCAGTGTGAATTCCCTCACTTGATGTTTTAAAACAGGGGAGAATATGGACCATCTTCATGGAGTGAATGTCTAAGAAATCCCTTGAAATGGCAGAAAATCATTCCCCTTCCTACATAAGATCTGGACAAATCTGTGGTCATAGTCACAAGCCAGCCCAGTAAGCATTTTCTCCAGCCATTTGTGGCTTGAGATTTATATGAGATGCCTAGAGGGCACAAGGGCTGCAGTATCTCCACAAGGGATATGGCAGCAACAGCTCTCCCAAGGTTCTCCCACCTTACATCCCCTCCTCTTTTGTGCTGGCACAATTGTTTGTGAGGCTGTGCTCTAAGCAGGATCAAGGAGCAGATCTTGTTCAAATCTGACCTGGCCAAATAAAAGTTAATTTTAACATGAACCAACACCTTGATCCCTTGGACACACAAACATTAGTGCCCACACAAAGAAAAGGATGGACACATGAGCTGGAGGAAGGAGAGGACAGGTGGTAATGTCCAGGCTACAATACCTGGATGAGTTCTTGTAACAATATTGTTATAGCGCAGCTGTAAGAGATTCAGCAGTAGCCCCAAAGGGCAGTATTGTCTCTGACTAACGGTCTACTTACTAGAAAGAAACAAGTAATCTTGAGTTAAGCCTCCATCCAGAACATACTAGTGCACTGCGGGCAGCTAGTACAAGTGTTAGCAATGATAGCAGATAACAAGTTCCTTTGCTATCCAGAGTCTATTTTTTCAGCTATTTAATTTTGTAATTACGGTTTCTCTATAAAAAGTCCTTCATGGCAAAATGCAAAAATATCATCTTGTCACCCAGGCCATCAACTTGTCGCCCAGGCTAGTTCCATATGTATATGTCTCTATTTGGTACATTATTATTCACCACTGTGGAACCATTAGCACTGCCCTCCACTTCTTCATTCAAAGGTGGTGTTCTGCTCTACAGAATCCTTTTCTTCTAAGCGGCTATACAATCTTACCCTAACCCTATGCCCTTGAGATCAGACTTTTGGTGGCAACAGGCCACATCTAGGAAAAAGGACTTCTGAAATTCAAAGGAACCTGTCTAAATGAACTGTCATCAACACCCATGACTGTAGGTGCTGGGAAGAAACCTGTGCTTACACTCTTCCCTGCCTGCTTCAAATGGCAATCTTCTCCAGCTATGTTAGACCTCTTTGCAATCCCAGTTCTCTATAGTTTCCAACCATGAAAGATGGACACAACTTTGAGTAGATACTGTTCTTTTTTCTTGCACATCCATTTCTTTATTGCACAGATATTCTGGATACTTATTCAAAGCACTGTCCAGTCTTCATGCTTTGCAAGTCAAGCATGCAAACTCTTTTCCCCCTTCTGGTTTTATATTTGACAATACAGCCATATCTTTAACGTCACCTAAGGCTAAGCGTGTTTCTTAAAAGACTATGATGGTTGTCTTCATTAAATTAGTGGAAAGAAATGAAGAAACCTTGCATTAGTCAAAGTGGCACAGAATTTCATATTAAATCCTCTGCCCTGTTGACATAAAATAAACACTACTGCAAGAGCTTAGCTTAAAAATCTAACAAGGTTTGTTTAACTTCTAGAATACCAATGTAGCACATGAGGCATTCATGCATTATTGTTGACAGAGACCGTACACAGAGGGTGAAGATTGAATTACAATTGAGTTATAAAGCAATGAATGGAAGGTCAAATTTTGCTCTCAGACTACACCAACATCTTTCACTGCAGTGGCATTGCAGAAGCATGGACTGAAACAGAATGGTTTAAAAAAAGAGTTTACATTTCCTATATGACTAAATGTTACTTCCTTCTTTTTAAATGCAGAAGGAATTCTTAGATAATCTAGCTTGATATTCTTATTAATAAAGGCCACCAAATGAATAACAAAGGATACCAAATGATCCAATCTACTGTCTTTCATACCGTAAGTCACAGAATCCAGCCCTGAAATTGTTTCTAAATATATCCAAGGAACAGAATCTAAAATTAGTCCAGTCATTTGCGTAATGTAAGACATTCCTTACTGTTTCAGAATGACAAAATTCAGTCTTTGCAAAACTATATGGATCCAAAGACTAATTAAAGAAGAATATAAGTAAACAAAGTATGATCAAAGGCTGCAGTGTGGCAGCTGGCACATTGGCTGTCAGGGTTGCAGGAAACCATCAGGTTAAATGCCACCTCTGGTTACTACAGAACATCGACCCTCTGAGGTTTTCTCTTCTCCAGAGGGAAAAGAGAGATCCCTGAACATCTTGGCTCCAAGAGAGGCAGGGAGCAGTCCTGTGACCAGGAGATCAAAGCTCTTGGAGGAAGGGAAGACACTGTCTGTAAAGAGAAGGAAAAAAATCAGGTCCAAAATCACTAGATGGATTTGGGAACACAACAGAGAGTGAAAGGCAATGTTAGAGACATCAAAGAAAGCTTCAAAGCCTGGCTGAGGCATCAAACCTTCTGGCTGCTCATCCATATCAACCCCCAAAGTTTTGAGGTTTGCTCATTATCAGGGGCACTAAACTCAAAAGATTAGTACCAGATGAACAGCACAAATCCAGGTGCTTTTGGACAGGCAAGTGAGCAGCCCGAAAGCAGGCTCAAATGAGGAATCCTATGCAGAGGCAGAATAAAGGCAGAGCACAGCTTTGGATGAAAGAAGCCCTGCTGCTTTCACCAAATGTGCAAGCCACAGTTGAATGTTTCTGTTTTTAATTTTTTTACAGAGCTGATAGTGATTCAAATGCAAGCAAAATGTTGTGTGGTCCTGCTTGGCATTAGCAAGATAAAGCAAACGGAACAGTCAGTCTGTCATTCCTTCTGAGTGTTGCAGGCCCACAATGGCAACTGAGACAAGTGGGGCTATACTTTGAAGCTTGTATTAAAGGCAGCTTGATGTAAGAAAGATTTCAGTTTCTTCCACAACAATAAATTCAGAATTGGAACTCATGTAAATATTGTTTGTACCACCTATTCAGAAGGACTCTGTAAATAATGAAATCCACAAGTGGATAGGACACTTGACAGCTGCTGATGAAATACCAGATTATCCATCATTATCAACTGACTAGTAAGTAAATCCCAGAACACGGGTAACCTCTCCATGTTTTCAGAACAACCTTCTGTT
>VXAL01018354.1:99620-113307 GCA_013399475.1 Chauna torquata
CACATTCAAGAAATTCTATGAGGCCACCTGAGATCCTCCATATTTTCTCTGAAGAATTCGGCATACACCACAACAGTTTTCAAAAGGAACAAATGCAGATAAGAAAAAATAACTAGAGAGATGACAAGTTAGGTGATGAGAAAGGTCTATGCTTTGTAACATCGAGAAAAATTTATCTCTGTTGGCCTCTGTCAATATGTAACAAGAGGCCAGGCAAAAGGCAGAGTTCCTTATTGCAGCTAGTGATGGCTTCATTTAAATGACCAACACTAGTCCGAAATGGAAATATATTTTTTAATTCAGTACCACATCAGTCAGCAGTTTTCAACTTCCAATGGTAATAGATAGAAATACTAGCTGGTAGCATTTACAAGGTGAATTAGAAGTTTCTGTGCTGAATGTTTAAACTGATTCAGTTCGTCACATCCCCAACAGAACTGTTGTGAGCATCACTAACATGAAAGTCAACCTAGTTTCAATGAGAGGCTAATAATTATGCAAAACTCCCTTAACTTTGAAGAAAAGTCAAAATAGCTATTTTTCATGAAGGTTTTATCCAAACACTTCCAAAATGACACCTTATCTCCTGCAATGAGAATTTAATGCAATAATAATCCTCTATGACTCTAAACAAAACACATTTCTTAGGTTATGGTGTGAGTTGTCTCCAGATAACCTGAGGATCTCTATGTCTACAAAACCATAAATCCTGGTGTTTTCTTACCATATGGTGGGATGTTTAAGCATACTTACTTCAGTAGTTGACCATTAAGATGAAACATGTCTCTATCAGTGATGTATTAATAGTCAGCAGTATAAAGTCTAGTGTCAATATATCAGAAAAATTTAAGATGCAGAGCACAAATAACGTAGATGAAGCCGTCACATGTCACTATATGTACATTGTCAGGCAAAGGCAGAAGAAAAAAGTCTGCTCCATACTTGAAACTGTATGAGGATCAAGCTTAACAATATTCCCTGGGCACAGCTTAGAGCAGGGAACATCTTGGAGAATAAGTCACTCCAAAAGAAACAGCATAAAATGCTATAAGATGCATTTACATTCCTGCCATTTCTAACATCAAAGCAAAGAAACCAGCCATACAAGATTGTGCAGGAAGACCACTGAAAATCCAGGTTCCCCACATAAGATTTCAATATTACCAAGGTATCACAGTGTTTCTACTTATATTTACCTGAACTTGCACATATTTAGTTGAGCTATAAGAATATAAAAACACTGTCCATTTATCTAGCCTGTACTTCATCAGTTTGTCTAAGAGGATGATAAAGGCCTTGCTGAAATCAAGATAAAAAAATATCCACTGTTGTTTCCTCATCCGTCCAAGCCATTTACCTCATCATAGAAGGCTATCAGGTTGGTTAAGCACAATTTGCCCTTCATAGATTCATGCTCACTACTCCCAGCCACCTTCCAGTCTTTCATATGTTTGGAAATGGTTGCCAGGATTATTTGCTCCATTAGCTGCTCAGAGGGCAAGCAAGGCAGTCTTGTAGGTGTCTGGATCCTTCTTGTTGTCTGTCTTGAAGGAGGGACACTTTGACTCCCCAGAAGATTCCCACAGTTACCATGACCTCTCTAACATTATCAATCCCATCTCTTCCTAGCAGTCTTCAATCCTCAAAGAGGGTCCCATAGCTATAAAACAAAAATCCTTATTGTTAACTGTGTATGTGCTGCCAGTTAACTTTCACGATGTCCTGAAGCAGTTGCCTCTCACCAGTAGGATCGAAGAGAGTCCACATGGACAGACATGCCCTTGAATATCACCCTGGATCCATGTAGCTGTGCTTGATATGGTCCAAGTCTCTCCTGGCAGCATTGTGGGTGACCACATGGAAGATCAGCAGGGGATCCAAGGACCAAGGGCCCATACAAGCTTCAGCAGTCTCTCTACAGCATCCTGGATCTGAGTCTCAAACAAGCAGCAAGTTTCCCTAGACAGCAGATCAAGTTGGTTAATAGAGGTCTCCATCCCATGCCACAGGGAGTCACCCACAACTCTCTCACTGCTTCCTCCTGATGCCACTTGAATGCTTCTTTAGACACAACTCCCAGCCCCTCATCTGCAATCAAGGCACTGAATCTGCTCTGTACATGCAGATCCACATCCTCTGGTGTCAGAAGTCACAAGCTTCCAGACTTTGTCATCATGGGAGTCCCCATTTCCCAACCTGATAAGTACAGGCTTTGCCTGCTTCTCCTTCAGTACACCTTGGGTTTCGAGTTTTAGAACCTGCAGGGTCTCAGAGAAGATCCAGTCAATCTCCTTTTTGGCATCTCTGACTCCATGCAACCTGCCGACCTCCTGCCGTTCTGTCATTTTGCAACACAGACCCCCCATGCAGTTCACACTTCCTGCATGCAAGGAGACCATCTCCCTGGCTCCAGTGAGAGATATCGTGTCCCCACAGCCCCAAACCTGCAGCCTCCCTTCAGAGCTCAGTCTGGGTCAAAGTCTCTGCTGTGCTAGGGTAGCTGTTATTGTGGGTGCTGGCGACCCCATCCTGTGATGCATCACCACCACTGCTGAGCACAGGCTCGCTCTCTAGCCCTCTCCTGTACAAATTCCTGCATCTCACAGCTGACTCTAGTAGCTATGGACTGGAAAGTGTGCTCAAGTCCTGGCTTTTATATAGGCTTCTCCCAAGCACCTGTTGCAAGCATGCTCTATCCTCTGTAACCAGGAGGCAGCTGTAACAAAAGCCCCAAACCCTCATTTGTCAGGGACAGCTGCCAGAGCTCATCTGAGCTGCCAAAGCTTTTGCTAGAAGTCAAAGCCTCCCATAGCTACCCTTTCCTGGGAGCAGCCATCACTGGGAAGTGCATTGCAGCATCCCCAGAGGTCCTCCAGCAATCATGAAAGAAGTTCTGAAAGAACATAGCATCTCTTTTCTTGGCCACAGGCTTAATTTCCTTTATATTTTCCTCTGAGAAATTTAGCACTCAACAATAGTAAAGAAAGTTACCACAAAGACTATATACAATGTGCATAACTTTGTACTGCAACTGCAATACAAGTATTTTAGATTTAGAATATTTTCAAAAGATCACTTAGACCAAAATGCATCAGCATTTACACATATGCTTAAGTTTATGCACATAGGTGGTCTCAATGATGTGGCATTAATGTAAAAAAAAAAAAAAAAAAAAGATGGTTAATGTTTGTAGTGATGGAGATCCAGCCTAAAATAGGGAGAAGTCTTCTATCAAAATAAAATGGATTTCAATATAACATGCTTTTTACAGTAAAACAGAAGAAGCCATTCTGGAGCTAACAGGTTAATTTGTAGTTAAATTCTTTCCTAAAACTGTTATAAATACAATATTTTTACACCATATGTAAAAGACAGAAGGCTGCAGCTAATAAATAGCATTTCTCATGCTATTCTCAAACACTCTCTGGGGAAGATATGGCCTCTTTAAAGGACATGAAATCCACACAAGGCAAAAAGTGAAAAGAAAGGAATATTTTTCATTTTATGCTTCACCATTTGCAGTTAAGACTCAGCAAAAATAGAACAATCTATTGAATACAGAAAACTAAATACACGATCTCTGACTATGCAGTGGATGTTTTGCACTTTGCTAAAATGCACATGGAAATTATGAATCAAAGAATAAAGTAATATACCACAAACACATATACTATTGAATGTATGTATTCTTCCCCAAATAAGGGAATATTTTATTAAAATATTGATATTAGTCAGATAGACAATAATTAAAGGAAGTATAATCATATTTCTATACATTTTGAAAGTTATGGAAAGGTACCAATAGAAATGACACAGTACTATATTTGAAAAGGCTTTTCTCATAATATTAACCCCTTGAAAGATTTGCTTTTGGAGAGGTTATCCTCCTCCACCTTTCTTCCTCCTACTAATGCATTAAGAGGTTAGATTTGAAGGACTGAAGAAAACATCTAGCTCTTTCTCTGCCTTCCCCAACAACCTCAGTAGCACAGTGCACACTCTCCTCAGAGCACAGGTACCTCAGGCATACTCTGAGTGCCTCTTTTTACAACCTGAATGTGTTTTCAATACAGGTTTTTGTCTTGGCTTCCTGCAGAAGGCAAACTTACAATGTGATATTCAATACCGCCTTTTGTCTGTTGGCAACTAATTTGAACTCAGTATCATTTTTAACAAAACTGATGCAGTAGTAAAGGTGCCAAAGCTATTAACTTCTTGGAAGTGTCATGAAAAGAGACACTGAGGTTAAAAAAAAAAAAAAAGTGTAATGATAATGTATTAAAATGTATATGTTTAAAAACAGCATGTCAGCAGAGTCCTAATTGTCATACTATATAGTTGTATATAGTTACATTAATGATCTTGAAGACTTAGAATGAAGAAATCAGACCCCAACTCAAGGAAGTTATTCAAAATAACTGTATCTGTCATGACCAGATGCACTACAGAAGTTCTAGGCAACAGTTCAGGTAGGTGAAGTAGAGCCACATCACATCAAAGATGACCTCATCACTCCTCTCCTACAGAAATGTTCTTCCAGCAACTCTCTCAGTTGTGGTGCATTAATAGTTTGAAGGTGGCTTGTGTAGTGTGTGAAAAGCTTTCACTGAAGACTTGTGTCACAAGTGTCACTGTTCTGTGGGTGCTCTCCAGCTGCGCGGATGCTGCTCCCCCAGGACCACCCTCACTGGCACAACCTGCATAGCCAAGTGCAAGAGCAGCCTTCAGAGGTATCTGGACTCAGGGACTAATTTTCCTTCATCAAGTCCCTTTTGACAAAGTTACGATGCTCAGAGACAGGAACACAACAGTAAATTAAAAGCTGTTTACCATACACTGGCATTTCTTTGTGGTCCTCTGGTGCAGCTCGTAACACAGCACAATGGGCTTCTGTAGTCTAGAGTTTTATCTTGCTGAGGTGCAAATGGACTTCAAAATTAACATTCTATAAAGCCCTCATTGAAGTTAAATACCTCACATTTTCAAATAACTACATGTATCACACTATCATTGTGCTTGCAGTTTTAGCGTGCTATATGTTCGAAGCAAACATTTCTAACTCTGTGTTAATACAGTTTTCTGTCAGGAATTTTTCAGGGCTTGCAGTAGAACAATCATATCATCTCAGGCCCAGGTACTATATACTCAGGAAAATCTAACAGATACACAAAAATAACACTTACAATAAAAATAAAATATTTTAAATGAAAAAAATACATTGAACTATGAATTATGATAGCAAACAATCATAATTCAATCAAACATTGATGCCATGAGTCTTTAACAGTTTGCTTTATATAATCAGGCATTAAAATGTCTTAACCTAACCTGTGTGTTTATTGCATAATTTTCTAATATTATTACTGATTTTTCTGGAGCTTGTTAAGGCTGGCTTTTATAAATATTAAATGCTAGATTTCAAATTACTGAAACATTTTCTTATCTTCAGGATTCAGGTGAACTGATTATCCCTTGGATGGGATGTCTTTTCAAGAAGCATGAAAAGACTAGCTTATTTTGGAGGCGCTGACATTTTAAGCTAGTTTAATTTGAAGGAATGGAAACACAAGGTGAAAGGGTTGCTCTGTTCCTTTATAGCTGGCTTTCAGACCCAAGGACTGAGAGCAGCATTTTTTCATATGACACTAAAACTTGAAAGAGAAGAAGGTAGACTCAGACCTGACAGTTGATAGCTTTCTTTTTTCACTCACACTGAAGAAAAAACACTTAGCATTTCCCAGCTTATGAACTGATAAATCCTTTTTCTTAACCCTGAAAGGATAATTCACTAATGTTTGTATTATTACCTCACAAAGATAAAACAGCTTTTTCATTTATTTTACAATAATAACAAACTTTGACAGAATTATAATAATATTAGCTCTTTTCTGATGGACTCAGAATATTTTAATTGTAACTACTGCTTTTTATATATCTTTTAAATAAACTGAAAGATTTGGTAGGTAACATGAACTGACATAGGAAAATTATTTTATACATTCAGTGTTCTGCAGAGAGAGAGAAAATACACTTGAATATTTATTTCTGCAACCAGTTAAACTGCTGAGTACCAAACAGGTGAGAAATATAGGCTAAATGATCCAGAAATATTAACAAAGAATGTGTTCCCATATTACATTAATGTTTGCTTTTAATGTATACAATATAAGTAAACAAAGATTGATTGAATGAATGAATGAATGAATGAATAGCAAGAAGCATTATGCCTTAGAGATAAAGATGCTCATGAAGACTGATTTGACAAAAGAATCAAGGTGCTGACGGAGGACAACGTTAACAGATTCAAAAGCAAACAAAACAGAGGCATATCTGAACAGAGAGGCAAACAACAAATTAAAGAGGAGGAAGCATCCTGGGAAACTACATCTAGATTAGAATGTATAATTATAGGTTTTACAGTTTGATAAAGCAATTGATTATACCAGGAGATTAGTTTTAAGTCGTGAGTGAACACCAAGATCTGAACAAGAGCCACCTGCTTTCTTTGGTAGTCTTATTCTACTCAAAACATGTAACTTACAGTTTCAGCTATCTGAAATTTGCTTACTAGGCAACCCATAAGCACAATGCAAAACTAAAAAGGCACTTGCTAGATGTGTTTAATTACTTTCGATGGATGTTATACAAGGGCATTCACAAATACATCAGGCAACAAAGACAATATGCATTATTTCATTATTATTTTTCAGATCCGATAAACATACAATTCTAACACCTTGAATTTCAAATTTTAAATGTAACTTTAACATCCAAATTTTTTTTGTTTTTTGTTTTTTGTTTTTTCAGAAGGAATACTGAAAAACTGAAAATAACACAAGAAAAAATCTAAGAAGATATGAAGACAAGGAAGCTAAAGTTATGTTTTGACTTTATTAGTGGTGTCTAGTTATACATATATAAAATATAGTCAGTGAATTATGCACAGCATATTAGCTCAATCATTAATGCACCCAAAAGCTGATTTTCTAGAAACTTGTCATGCAGTACTTCTTAAAGAATCCAATTTTCCCTCAAAAACACTATCTGTGAGGACCAAGTCAACAGGAGTTCTTTTCAGAAAGGGTCAAGACAAGATGCATACACAAGTACCTTTATTATAAAAGATCAGTCATAATTTTATTGACCAAAACTGCAAATACAGATAACTCAGAGGAACTTGACTTAAAAGATACAAACCTTTCCGTCATCTGTTATACAAATCAGAACTTCTTTGTCTGCACCAGCTTGCTCAAGTTAAACTCCTATCATACGTCTCAAGCTTTAAGAGGCTAGATTGTATTCGGATGCTTATTATTTCTTCACTTCATATGGCAGGAGTGTGCTTCATGTTGTCTGGTCAACCTCCTTAGTGCTACTAGCCATCTGTTCTTATCTCTTGATTTTTCAAAGTAGGCTCAATTGTTTGTAATTCCACAAATACGTTGAAAAAGAAGAGGAAACTGACACATCATATCAACATACGCAAAAGCTTTGGATAGTTTGGTGAAGATCACATGAAACTGTATTGTTGAGCAGAAGTCGGCAAGTTTGTCTGGAGCACCCTTGTGAAAAAGATCTACATCAACCAGAGAAAAGATGCTGCAGATTTCCCATAAGGTGTTATATCAAATTTGTAAACAAATTTATATAAAAAATCAGATTTACCAATAAAATAAAATGGACAGTTTCAGGTAGACTGACGAAATTCAGTAACTCAAGAAGTCTAAGGTTAATTATGTCCATTATGCTTTCTTCCCTTAGAATTAATTAATGGTTCTCAGAATCAGCTCATGGTTTCATATAAATCATATCCAATTTAAATTCTACATCTGAATACACACCATTATATTACTAAGTTTGTTTTGGATGGACAAACAAAACAGGGATATAATTCATGTGATATTTCTGTAATTAATTATCCAAATTTTTATGCTGTGGACCACTGTCATTTTTCATATATTTGACTCTTGCATGTTTATTCACTTAAATTAGATCTGATCCCTGTTGCCATGTAAAAATTAATAAAGCTAGCAAGGGTGCATTCAAGTATGTAGAGAGGAACATCTTGACGAGGCAAAAAAGTGAAAAAATAGACTCCAGTTTATAAAACTTAATTAAGTGGTTGCTGAGGGCTTTCAAGTCTGGGTTATCTGCAATAAGCAGAAGAGGATCAGATTAGAAATTGGCAAACAATGCTTTTTTCTGGTTCACTTGTGAAGGAAAAAAAAAATCAGGGAAAAAATTCTGTTTCTATTGAATTAAAATATATATTTCTCAATGTTTTTAACTACATTACTTTACACCCTGCAAAATTGATTTAACATAACGTTTCATTTGACATGAATAAAGTTTCTTGCTTCATGTTTAGATTATTTAACTCCAATCTAATTCCTAATCCTTTACCTAGTTTCTGCTTTGTTAAATTTCCTAGACACTGAGAAATTCTCTCCGATTCTAATCATACTTTTCAAAAAAAAAAAAAAAACAACTGAGGAAAAAAGTTAAGGACTTTGTCCACTTTTCTTCTTACCAACGTCAGTTTACACAGCTGTATACAAATGAATGATCATGCCAGACTGCATGACCTAATATGCCTTGGCAATACATATATACATTTAAATATAACTACTATATAAAAGATTCTTATGCATCAAGAAGTCTTAAAGGACTGTCTTACAGGATAGTTTTACATCAAGATATAGTCTTACAGGAACACTAACTACTGGGAACAATATTTGAGTGCATATAGAAATCTGATTTATTCTCTAAAAGAAACATTAGAACATACAATGTCTAGAGCTCATTCTATGTGACTCTAAAAAAGACAATGTGCATCTGACATAAATAATATCCAACTGATAAAGAAATGTGGAATGGGAAAAAGAAGAAAAACTTATAATCTAACAGAAATGCCATTGCTGTGGGTTCAACTTTACTTAGCTCTTCTAAATATAAACATAACTTTTAGATATAAAGAACCCTATCACAACCTGCAGAATATTAAACTTTGCTCATCTTTTGGAGACTGCTTTTATTTACATACCTGCGCTCCTACAAAGGAGGAAAGCTAGTTAAGTGAAACCTACATACTCATTTGAAGTCAGACTTTAAATTCTTGAAAGTAAAAATAAGTAAGGTTCAGAACCTCTTTTCCACTGTTTAAAGATGCATAACAACCTTCGTCCACTTTTAGCAGATAATACGAGTAATGGTGTTGATGGTGAAGTAGGAGACATAAGAAAATAACTTTTTCAATCGTTCTAATTCTATTTCATGCCAATCTAATAGTTTTTTATGCTCTTTAAATTTTATAATCACTTTTATAAGTGTCTTGAATTGCAAGGGAGAAAATACTTCAAGATCAGCAATAGAAATCTGAATATGAGTGAAATAAAGTTTTCTGGTTTCCATGAGGTTGGGCAGAAAATGTATGGACAGAAAATATACGCATATTTACACATTTTCTTTGCATACATAATGACCATGATTACTGTCCAACGACCATCAATTTATCAAATGGGTCATTTCTGCAGCAGACCCATAGCAGAACATCATGAAGTTACAAATGCAAATTCACATACATCTCCGCATGTATACTTGCATGTCTGACCTTTTAAATATCAGGCCCTATTTTTACTGTGATTTACATATCGTGTAGATGATCATTAGGTACTGGGGCAGAATTTTAATGACTGAAGCTTGCTCAAGGCTAGTTTATATACATTCACTGCTCACCTGGGCAGGATTTGGCCCACACAGATGCATATTTTGGCAGGTTCAGAAAAGGATCAGGGACAAAGGGGTTCAAGAAGCTTCAGAACTGCAACTGAACCATACATATTCAAAGAACCAGTAGACCAGATGATGAAAATAAGCTTGGAGTAATTTCAAAACATACAGCTGACTGGCATAAGTTAAAATCTACCCGGACAGGAAAATGAATACACTGACTTCTGACAATACTGTAAGAATTAGTCAGAGCTAGGCCCAATACAATCTTCATTCAGCTCCTGTTCTCTAGAAAGGTGTGTGAACCTTGAAAAATCAATATTTTAGGGATTGTGCAACCTTGCCCAGGAAGCAGCAGCATAAAAATTGGGCAGTCTGTGGAAGTTAGTGACCTGTTTTGTAGAAATACAAATTTGACTTCAGCAGCAGCAGAGTGCAAAGGGATTAGGGAGGTATGTTAGTCTTTTACCATAGCACACAATGAGCAGAACAAAAACCTCATCATGAGAATTGCCATGTCACTGCAATGACTACTCTTTAAGATACAAAGAGTACTGTTAAAGGAGAAAAAGCTTCTCTGACTCTCCCAGGACCTAACCATGAAGCTGGTATAAATCTCTCACAAGAGCTGTGGGGGAGTCAAAGGGGTGAGGAAAGAAAAATTAAGTGCAGTAAAAATTTCAGCCCACAAATACAAAGCTGGCAGAGCAGAGTCTGGGACAGGTGGGCAGCATAAGCTTACAGAGGATGGGGGAGAAAAAGGGTCGTCACTGAAACTGGGCTTAGAGACTCAGAAGAAACTCCACAGCTCTTTCAGGAAAATCATATTTCCCTTCCTCCTTGGGAGAAATAACATAGGAAGTCCAAATAAAGTAATCAGAACATGTCCATGAATTCTTATGTGATAAGTCTGTACAAAGTGGGATATTGAATACACAAAATTCTAAACAGCACATCACCATCATCTATCTGTGTATATGTTCTAAAGAGATATGTATTTAGTTACAATACAAACATGGGACATTCAGCCTTAAAAAGCCGTTAGGGCCCACAACAGACTCTTCAGTCAGACTAATGTATAAAGTCAACATCACACTGGTTTAAGTTAAAGTATTTTGTTCTAATGAGGACTTCCTGTCCACAGCCTATGTCTTCCCGCCCTGTTCCCAACTCCTTCTTCTTTGGGTAATATAAGTACATTTAAGATTTGTTAGAACAGCTAAGAAATTAGCAAATATACACAGTAACTTGCTAATTTACACCTAATCTGCAACTTACATTATCATTGGTATTGGCAATTTCGTCATAAATCAAGATGCTGTTCAGAGTTTTATCTCTTTCTTAGGTACACATAAGTTGACTTTAACAGCTGTTTTTATCCCGGAGTGTAAAGACATGAACTGTACATTTCATAATCATCATCCAACTATTGCACACAGAAAAATAGGTTCTTTTGTGACATCTGAACTGTTAAAACCAGTCAGACCATTTTTTTTCTGGTACATTAGCCTTTAATAGAAAGTACTTTTTCTTCTGCCAATACAAACAGAAAACAATATAAAGTATTACAAACACTTGAAAGGAAAAACAATAAATTTACTTTCTTATTTCTCTACAGCTGATAGAACAATAATCTCAGTGAAAAATCTCATCATTAGCACCACAAGTGACAGAAGTCTAGCCTTCTTTAAAAAATGCAATTAATTTAGAAAGCAATGTTACTCATTTATGCTGTATTATTAGTAAGCAATTAATAATAAAAAAAAAGTATGATGCTGAATACTCACAGACCAACTGCATACAAGTTCATTTGTGCCATTCTAAGTAAGTGTATTTTGTACAATATATTAGACAGGGGTAAAGTGGGCTTCACAGAATAGCTACCAATAAATCTTGTACAATAACACAACAATATATATCACAAATCCTCAAATATCAACATGGATTATGACACAAAGCTTAAAAACCTACACAGCTTCAGTGCAAGTATTGCAATATTATCTGTCTGCAGACCTCAACAGATCCTCAATAATCAAGGGACTGCCACATTGCCAGTCCCCTGTGTTCAGGGGATATTCAAAAATATTATCAAGCCCCCCTTTGGCTCTCAAAAAAAAAAAAAAAAAAAAAGTATTAACAGCAGCTGGAGATCTGTCCAGGAAATTCAAATAACTTCAATATTACTTATTTTTAAAAATATGTACGTACACACACACACACACTGTCATACCTATGCAAATATGTATATGAGATGCAAAGGCAACTCCGCATGGCGGTGGGAAGCCTAAACTCTCATTACAATAAATGGACAGAGTTCTTACCCATTCCTGCTCTAGCAACGTCCTTATTGCAGTATCAGGTTAGTTTTCAGAAAACAGGGGAGNACCAAAAAAAAAAAAAAAAAAAAAAAAAAGCCCCAAAATTGATGAGATTTAAAGATAATAATCAACTCTACCCTTTACCTTCTAAAGAAAGAGCTTACAACTCTTACTTCCAACCTTTTTCCACAATAGCAAGGGTTAGACATTTATTTTCTAGGGAAGTTTGGCTTCTTAGGAAATAACCTGATTTCATAGGTGGGTCTGTAGGAGAAACACTGAATATCAATAGATAATATTGCAAGAGCAGGCAATACAAAATGTGGTATTTAGATTTTTTTTCCCATCACCCACTCACCACTCATCCTTGGAGTTATAACCAGACAGTCTCTCTCAAGAAAAAACGCTGCATTTTCCACAAGAACAAATATCCTACCTGCATCATTTCTTCATGATATATGACTTCAACATATACACCCTTAAAGGAAGGACTCTTGTGACACCATGTCTGTTAGGAAACACCTCTGTACGCACTCAGTTTGCAGTACTAGCAGGTATAATAAACATTAGTATAAAGTGGTCTGTCTTTTGTAGGGCAAGACCACAGGAATGTCAATGCCACATGTGTAGAACTAGCTCCTTCCTTTAGTGCATTACTTCTGGGAGCTCAGTGAGGACATTCCTTGGGAAGAAAAACAGCAAGCAGAAATATTACTCCTGGGGTCATGCTTTTTTGTAAGGTCTGTGCATCTCCACACTTCATAGCCAGGATAAATATAGTTTTGTATATGTATCATCAGCTGTGACATGGGGGACAGCGGGGTGGTGGGAGGAAGAAAGGAGAAAGACAGGAATGGATGGAAGGAGAAGGAAGGGAATGGAGGAAAGGAATTCTACCTGTTGGGAAAGACATCTCAAGAGAAGGCATCCTGTCATCACTTCTCTTATACCATTTCAAATTTGGGGTGAATTTTCAATTCTTACACAGATCTGTTGTCTTTTTGTAGGTTTAGGTTATTCAGGTAGACACTAGTCCTATGTCATTCATCGTATTACATGAAAAAGGTAGTCTGTGATTTACATCACTTGTTTGAACCACAAATATTGTGAGATATTGAACTAAATTTGTAGTAATTACTACATAAAGAAGAATCATTTTCAAATCATATTTCACTTGTCTTTGAATAAAAAGTTACACAGGCAGACATTTAATTTTCTTAACTACATTCCAACCACATTTGAAATATTCAGGATTAATTTTTCCTATCTAGACTGATCTACACTGTGCTTTCCACAAGATAACTCTTCCAGACATTTTTTGAACAACTAAACCCAGCTGATCTATACAATTTACCACCCAAGGAACCATATGGCCACTTTAGAAAAAGACCATCTCTACTAGTAATACGCAGCAGGAGTCAAACAGGTTAGATGTAATTTAGTCAGCGGCCTTATTTATCTTTTTTCCTTTGGTTGTTAATAATTAATTGTGTGTGCATCTTCTGGCCACAACTGGTAAGCATGCATATGAATTTCCATTAGAATTACCCACTTCAGTAGATTATAACTTAACCATAAAAACTAGCCTTTGACTGAAACCTGGTGTTCAAGGACTCCAAAAAAAAAAAAAAAAAAAAAAA
>VXAL01018354.1:113371-124551 GCA_013399475.1 Chauna torquata
TTTAAAGAACTTTAAAATATTTAACCAATTTCAGACATATACACGTGTAGACCCCAAACATACACAAAAATGACAGCGCTGAAGCCGTTTACCTAAAATTGTGACACACTAAATGAAACCATATTGTTTCCAACAATTTAGACCAGTAAATAGCTAAGATATCTAGAACGCTAGTGTGCAATTACAGCTACAAAAAAATGTCTACCTTTTAGTACTCCCTCAGCACTGTACCAAATAACACAATGAAAAAAATATGAAGGGGACCACTTATACTGTCCTTATTCACGGTACTAGAAACGGTCACTGTAGAAGTCCCAATGTACCTATGCAGAATGCCAGAGGCTGAGGTTTTGCTAAACTTCAGAAGACATGCTGGAGGGAAAATGAAAGGTTTCAGTATGACAATATTAATGACAAATGAATAGCCCAAATAACAACTTTCAGGCTTTATCACTGACTGTGAGAACTGGTAACCATATGAGGTAGTTCTTAATGTGCTCTAATTTGATTTTGTTGACCTTTTCAGGAAATGTATGATGAGAAACCTACACGCTTACTCACAAACACTAGAACTCATGACATGATTCCACTGATGCACGCCTTGTCTATGAATTCCACTTTTACCTGCCTGTTTCTCTTTGCACTTTAATGGTAACTTTTCAGTTACAGATGAGAGGTAAATCAGGTTGACTTAAATCTGTTTTACCTCCATCACAGTGTGCACTTTATATTAAACATCAGTATTTGAAAACATTTTCTGACTCTTAGAAGGAAAAGCAAATCACTATCTGGAGCTTCATGGAAATGTTAATTTTTTTAAGTTTTCAGCATGACAAAGCACGCTGTTTCTCTGATAAATGAAAAAGCACATGCAAATTATAATTGTTAATTCAAAGGCAAGACAATTTTCCAGGGAAAATATTCAAAATCCACTTATGAAATGCTTTTATTTTGCATAGGAATTGCCATATATGAAATAAATGACCTATAAGAGAAGTTTAACACAAGACTAGAAATTAATATACTGTGTATAATAATGTTCAGTAATGTCTTTTCTCACTACAAAACAATAGAAGTGTGATTTTTGTTCCCTTTCATCTCATTAAGCTAATTCTCAAAGGAAGGTTTTTTCTGAGGTGGTCAGATAGCTACTCTCCCCTCCTTAGAATAAGGTACATTAACAGAAAGCAGTTATGAAAAAAAAAAAAAACACAAACATATTAATAGGGAACTCATAAATAAGGGTAAGTCTAGTGTCACAAGTCCTGAGCTATCCAGAAGATATGAACTCAAAACAATAGATTATCTACTTGGGGTAAAATGAGCCTACAAACATGGAGCATTCTGTATTTATGTTTTGTATGTATGCCTTCTGAATAGAGATACTAGATAAAAAGTTCAAATATATCTTACAACTCTCTCAGCCAACTTTCAGAGATCCCCGGGCAAATATTGCTCAAATTCGGAGATAGTAATACTGTGCCCAAATAAGAACAGTGGCACTTTATGTTGGCTTTGAACAAATACTACAAATAATATCTAAAGTGCAATGGGTCAGCAAAGAACCAGGTTTCTTGTAGCCTGGACTCACAGAACTGTGACAGGTAATGAGATAGATTAGAGAAGCATTAAAGAGATTTGAGAGAGTGAGAGAGAGAGAGAGAGAGAGAAGACTGTGGTGGAAGCCATCAAACCAGATGTAAGCATCTACAATCCAGACATCTATCGTACTCTGTGACCCAAAGGGATCCTTTGTAGTCATCAAAGACCTAGTCAATGCAGTTATGTTACGTATGAGGAACTTCATTTCATGTAGGAGTTTAAACAAATTAGACGGATTTAGGCTCTTCAAGTTGCTCTTCCTTTCCATCGACTAAAAAGACAGCCCAAGGTGACAAGATCAGCTAGTAGTTATTTACATCAGTGATAACTTGCAGTGAACCCTATACCACTTTTTGGACTGTGTTTTTGTATTTCTTTTCTCAGCTGAGGACTTTTTTGAATGTTTATTTCTAATAATCCATTTCAGAATTCTACGAATGATGAACTTTATAAGTAAAAGATATATATTACATAAATTAATTTAATTATATTTGAATTGTCTGTGATTATACTTTTGAAGTGCTTTCACGTGAATTTAAAAAAAATCCAATGACATTCTTTCTATGGCAGTGCCATAAAATGCTTTTTTTTTAATCTCAATTCCAATTGTTGCTTTAGCCCACATTCTGCATTTTCTATTTGTAGTAAAACATGGTCACTGTAGTTCACTTAGTCAGAATTAATCACAGGTCCAGCTTTGCTGAAAAAGAACTGAAGCTCTATCAGCAGATCAGTGCAATTATAAAGTCTTTGTATACAACAAACAACTGCTGGCTCTTTGAAAAATAGCCAAGAATTACGGAGCAAGAGACTGTAAGAGAAATAAAATTTTGGAAAAAAAAAATCTTATTGCATTCAAGCTTAGAAAACTTTTAAACTTGAATCCACATAAGAAAAGATAACTCTCTCGAAATCCTAGCTTTTCAGTGTGCATTCTGTTATGTAGTTATCTGAAGTTTCCAGTCTTGCTCTTTTTAGACGGACAAAAGGAATAGCATCTATATGATGATCAGATCTTGCCCATACCATCGGTCGCAGTTGTCATGTGTATCAATAAAAATTCAAGGGATTTTTAATTCCATCTGATTTTACAGCTACTCAGAGAAGAAGATTAAGTAATGAATATCTGTTTCATCTTCTTATGACTATATGACTATAAACCTCTCTGAAATGCCCTCTCTCTGCTTTCTGGCACTCATCAACTGCAGGCTAGATCACATACATAGAAAATGTGCTTGACTGGTTACTCAGGTGCGTATGGCACCTCTGCTTGAAAACTCTGAATTCATCATTTACTCCTTCCAGGTACTGATGCTGACTTGAGGTTTTGTGGGGACAGTCCTGAATGTTTTACATAAAACTTGAATAGGACTTGAAGTACTCCTCTTCTGATCCTTCACTTCCCTCTTTAGAGGCCAGCTAAGCTGTAGATCTGCCCCTAAACACAATGTTCTGGGGGCTGCTCTCCCTGGTTATCTGGATAGAACAACTCTTACATGCTGGACACCCACCTGCTGGCAACAGTCAGACTGCAAACAATACCTTGAGGGCTAGGTCAATTACATATGCCCTTCACTAAGTTGTTATAAGCACTGACAGCCAGGTAATAAAGTGTTATTTTCTCAGTGATCTGCCATGAATAAAGCATCTGCCATACCTTATTTATAGTTCCATTAAGCTCAAGCCCATTTTGCAAATTCTGTGCATTCAAGAGAGCTCCTTCCTCCTCTGTCCCATGAGCAGTGCCTAGTTCTCACAGGACTGCCTGTCACCTCTTTCTGCCACTGTCAGCAACTGCCCACACCCTGCAGAACTCCTTGGTTTTCATACACAATGCTCAGTCTGCCTCTGACCTGCCTTTCCTCCAGAGCCTGCCCTAAGCTTCATGCCTTAAGGCTGTTTCTCACCTTCATAGCCAGCTATGCTCCATTGTAGCATAGCTACAGCATTGCATTGGCTGTAGCCTCAAGCAGTCTGTTTTCCTATCTCCTCTCCCAGGAGCCCCCAGCCTCCCCAAACCTTCTGGATGTGGCACAGAACCCACTCCCTTCATCGAATCCAGAGCGGGGCAGGGGCATCTGCTTGCAAACACAACACACCGTGCACTGCAACACAGCTTCTGCTCTCTCAGCAGCCCCTAGTGCATCGTCTCCCTCTTCTCAAAGAGTTAATATAGAAAGCAGATGAAAACAAACCCAATGCAAAGCCCTGTGGCACCTCACTGGACACTCCCCTTCAATTCATTAACAACTGACGATCTATTTCCACACCCCTAAGTTTAAATGCAGGAGGCAGCCAGAAATGAGCTCTTCTGAAATAAGCTTTTGAGGAAGACACCATCAAATGTTCTATTAAAATGTAAATATACTGCCTCTACTATACTCCTCTCCTCCATTAATTTTATATTTTGAACATGGCTTGTTTATTCTAGTTTCATTGTTTCTTAAAAATCTATGGTAGTACTGGCTCAGCTATCCTCTTAGTATCCATATAAATGATAATGCACTTAAAAATATTAGGAGCTGGTGTTCTAGTTTATTAGGGACTGAATTAGCTATTCGCTGAAAACAGCACAGGAAACCATTTCTAGTAGTCATGCATTTTGCACTTAAAAAGTTGACAGTGATGTCAATTGAACACCAGATATAAATTATTTTACAAATCCTTGAAAGCCTTAACTTTGAAAAGCCTTAACCTTTAAAACAAATGGATTTGAAAAGACCAAAAAAAAAGGAAGTTTATTAAATATTTTTCGCTAGCACAACAAATTCTGAAACTTGTAAAACCAATAAAAAAAGCCATCTCCAACCTTGACTATGCTGTGAAAAATTTTACAACCAAGAGTAGTGGTGCTCAGTTATAGTGGCAATATCCTGAAGTTTCTTTTTTGAAAAACAACAAACCAGTAAAACAAAAAAGGGCCAACAACAAAAAAAAGAGTCCCTTACAATTAAATTTGGATATGCTTAAATTTTATAAGAAAGTGAAAGTAGTGAAACATTACTATATACTGATAGTTTAATATTTTTAAAAATCATTTGTATTATTGAAAAATAATAAAAATACATAGTATAAAATACATTCAGCAGTTTTCACTGTGAAGTTACAACTGTTTTTGTATATAAGAGAGAAAAAAAAAAGGAATTTCTACAACAGAATTTTCCATTCCTTAGCTCTTGCCATCACAGATTTCCCTTTAATGAATCATAGAACCAGGAAAGCAGATAGATATTTATACATTACCATGAGTCAGAAACCTGTTCATATCTAATTATAGTGTCAATATTTGCTGAGCTGTAATTAAAGGTCATAAGTTTTCAACTTCTTTCTTCAATTTCTTCTTCTAATTTGATCAATAATTTATTACCAACTGAAAACTAAACACACCCCATTAGTGCTAGATAAACAATGTTCTGCCTTAATAGTGTCAAAGTTAAACAAAGTGGCTGGAAATTGGGAATTCGTGATTTTCTCTAAATATCCCACTTTGGGATACAATGAAGCCTTTAGACCAAAGACTGGCCAGCATATTAGCCATTCTGAAGAAAAAAAAATGCAATAAACTTAGTAGCATCAAAATAAAAAGTATGATATTACTGAAACAGAAATACATTCAGATCCAAGGCAACCTACAAGGCACACACAGTAGAGAGCTTAATGGAGGAAGACAGAACACACAACCTAAGCCAAGTAAATGAACACAGAAAACACACAGGAGTAAATTAAGTATCTTAAGTCTAGGAAGGTGCACATAAACAGAGCCACAAGAACATTTTAGGACCTTTGGATCATCACACAAAATCAAAAAATAAATAATGGAGAATTGGATTCTACAAGCAGGACTGAATCAGATGATACTGTAGTGTTACTGCACAGAGTAATAACATAGTATGCCTAAGTATACTACATTCCTTTGATTACCTAACCACAGCAAGATTGTTGCTAACATTAGAAATAATGTTGCACAGACCAGGCAGAACAATATTAGGACTCAAGTTTAAGACTCAGAAATTACAGATAAATTTTTCTTTTACTATTTAGGTAGCAGTAAACTAGATAAAGTCTATGCCAGAAGGAACACAGTGAAAGGTAGGAAAGCAAGGAAAATAAAGAATTAAAATAAATCCTTTGCAGGAAAAGAAGAAGAAGAAGAAGAGAAGAAGAAGAAGAAGACGAAGAAGAAGAAGAAGAAGAGAAGAAGAAGAAGAAGACGAAGAAGAAGAAGAAGAAGAGAAGAAGAAGAAGAAGACGAAGAAGAAGAAGAAGAAGAGAAGAAGAAGAAGAAGACGAAGAAGAAGAAGAAGAAGAGAAGAAGAAGAAGAAGACGAAGAAGAAGAAGAAGAAGGAGAAGAAGGAGAAGAAGAGGAATCACTACTGTTCAACAAAGGCAGAAAACGAATAAACTGAATTTTGTTAATCTGCATTTTTCTAAACTGTGTTTTATAATCAGTAAATGAACTGGTGAGCTGTCTCCACCTTTCCCCAGGGATTTAATAAAAGGTACTAAAATTTTAAATACTCAAATTTAATCTTCCTAAGAACATTTGAAAAAGTATACTGCCTCACTACCATATAAAGAATTCTAGCAATAATATTCAGGTGGGATTTAAGAAACAAAGGGAAAAGTGACATTATATATTTTTGAAAAGGAGAACAAAACTACTGTCACCCTTTCAAGAGGCTGAAGGGACGGGATAGACAAGCTGGACAGGGATGAAACAGAGACACAATTTACAGCAATAATCACCTGCTAAAAAAGCAAAAGTGACTTGAAGGAAAAGTTGCTCAGCCTGTGAACAGCAGGACAATGGCCATGAGCGTGGCCTGAGGCCAAACATGTTGCTCAGGCAGTGAGGGCCAAAAGCCAGGATGGAGGAGGGTGCTTCATCCCCTGCTCATTGGTGGAGCTGGTCCAGGGGTGAATGCAGCCCTTATTTTCTAAGATGGAATGGCCCAACCTGGGCTTAACTATTTGGAAGTTTCCAGTGTTTACAGAAATCATAAAATGATCATATTTGTATATTAAAAACATCTTCGGATTAAGCAGCAGTCTGGATTGTGTGTATTCTTAATACAAGGGGGAATTTGCCCAGAACCTTGGTTATTTCCTCCCTAAGGCCCTCTCTTCATGTTGCAATTGCCTTCCTCTTTATCGTCATACCCCTTACGTTCAAGTTCCTCCTTATGCCTGCTTCTGGTTTTCTTCATGTTATCTGGAGATGAAACTTACTTGGGGATTTATTTTCAGCTGTTAGTACTTCCAAAGTAAAGCAAGTTGTCTGAGGTGCATGAAAACATAATAATACCAAATAGTCTCAGGATACAAACTTATTTATTCATTTTCACAAACCTAGTGGAAATAAACAGAAGTTGCTCCTCTCCATACATTTCCATAACTCTGAATGTTTCTGTTCCTCCCAAGATAGGACTACTGTAAATGATTACCTCGCAGTAACTGGTAGTTCACACTGACATGTAAACATCTCTAACTTACATGTACTAGACATACATAAATAATAATAATAATTAATTAATTAAAATTTTTTTTTTAAAAAAAGGAAGATGAACTGTTTTTGAAGGGACTTATAAAACTGACATGCCTAAAAAATAAATCCAGCAACAAATTAAAATGACAGACAAGCTATAAATTCTATCAAGAAAATACACTGAAATAACATTATGAGAACATGCTGTTACAGTTCTCAAGATAGAGTTCATTACGAAATGTTTATCCAGATGGAGAAAACCCATTATTAAGGGGCCATATCACAAAAGTACTCAGGCTACTCAGAGGACTGAAAATACCAGAAAATCATATGAATTACAGATAAAAGTCCCATTAGTCCATCCTGAAGCACCTAAGTATTACAGCAATACTTGTGTGTGTTTTAGAAAAGAAAGCGAGAGAAAGAGGCATTGCCTGTCAAAACAGATTTTTTCTCTGAAGTTTCCTACTCTAATTTTAAATATCTTCAAGGATGGAGCTTTTAAAATTTCTTTAAGAAAGGTCTTCCGCAATTGTATAGATCTTAATGTCAGGTTGTGGTTCTTGTTATTGACCTAAACTGTCTCTTTACTAAATTATATCCCATTACATCCAGTCACATTCCCTTTGGCACATTTTAAATACAGTACCAAGACAGTATTACCCAAATCAATGAAAAGAATTTAACCACATTTTTGCCATCTCCCAGGTACTCACATCATTCTTGTTTCTCTATATAGCTGTCATATCACCATTACTCATCAATTAGCCAAACTGTATATTTGTAGTTCTTTTTGCTTTTTCCCCTTCAGCTCTTTCCCCTTCTGCTTTTTCCCCTTCAGCATTGTCTATGCCTGTAACAATACCCATTTGCAGATAATGAGGAGCACATATATATTCCATCAGTTCTCTCACAGGCATCTTATAGAAGATCCCAGCTTCAGGGACTGGCACCTTCTTTAAGCAGATATTCACTTTCTGTGGGGTGAGAACATATGTTTTGCCAATCCTTAACAGATTTGTTGATTTGCTGATAATGTGGATGAGGTAAATAAATAAATGACAACACAATTGAGACCCTGCTGTATGCTTGCTTGATGTTCAACTGAAAACAAAACAAAACAAAACAGAACAAAACAAAACTTATCTATACATATACATATATATATAATGGCATTTCTTTGGCTCCTTCACCTTAGAATGCTTGCATTAATTTGAATTCATCTTCTACTCAGTGTCCTGACACATTTGCAGTAATATTTAGTCACCAAAAGTCCTTCTGAAGCCTGCAGCAGAAAACACAGATCTGTTAAGTTACAGAGCAGATATGGGTGCTTATGGACAACCATAAAGTTGAGCACTGACTCTGAGATTCATCTCCCTTAAGTCTAGCTGTTTAGACTTTTAAATGTTAGTCAGATGGTCACATCAACAGAGACAGTCATTCCCTCCATCCCAATAGATATCCCTCTCCATGGACTATAGATGGAGCCTTGAACAAGAACAGGACCCTAAACGTGGACAAGAAACACTCTTTATGTGACTTTCTCTCCCAAAGAATGCAAGCAACAATTTTAGTCCTTACTGCTCTAATGAAACAAGTATAACTTTCCACTCACGCGGCATTACTCTCATTCACTTAAAATTGGATTTTTGCACTATCTGCCTAGCCGACCAGATAAAAATGACAAAAAAAATTACACTTCAGAAGAACAAGCCTAAAGCAATATTCCAAACATCAAATGACAGAAATTCTCTGTACCTTAAAGGAATCAAATTTTCCTGACAATTGGGAACCAGGGGGCACTATTCCTGCAGTTTGTTTCACCTAACTCGGCCAACCACCTTGAAATCTACCTCTACAATCTCTTTATCACACTCATATTACTTTAGCTGTGGTTACCCTCTAAAGCCCTTTTCTAAGTTTGGAAAAGCTTCAGCTACCAATATAATAAATAATGGCATGTGCTACATGTGGTATATGCTGTCTTCTGGGTCCTGAAATTCTTAGGTACTTTAGCTGCAAGTTCTATAGAAATGAATGTAACAACCAAATTAAAAGAATGTAAGAAAAAAAAATTGACAAAGCAATGACTCCTTTCTGTAATAAATAAATAAACAAACAAATCTTTTTTAACTTCAGTTATTCCTTTGGAAAACAACTCATTCCATAGAAAGGGCCTCTGTGGCTCCTAATGAAGACTATGGCACAAATACGGTACAGGTTCAGGAGAACATCGGGTCTACAGAATGAATGTGCTTCATAAAAATGTCCCTGTCGTGACTGAAATTCTTTCTTTCCTTTTCTTCTCTTGAAGAACAACTAAAAGCGTGTTATTTCCAAGATTTATCAGAAGAACAACATTTAAACACCTTCCTGCCCTAATCTCTGTCTTGGAAATAGAACTTGAAAGGATATGTCATGTGTGGGGAAGCAAGGAGCTCCTTTGTTTTAGGAAGTTATAAAGAATGATGTTATAAAATATATATGTATTTATATATAAGGATATTGGTTTAAAAACAGGATAAAAGAATCAGTTTTCTCATCTGCTTAGTTTAGTTTGCCTTGCTCGTGTTAGGAGGAATAAGTGGGCTGTCATTATAGCACATCTAGAAGACAGAAGGACACATTATCTGACAAAAGCAAGGCCAGGAGAGGAGCATGGGAGTCTGAAAAACATCCTCATGTGAGTCAGAAAGAATTGAGTGACCATCTATTATATCAGCAAAACTGACAACACAAAACTCACATGAAAGAGACTAGGGATGACTCAGTGAAGAACTCAGAAAATAGGAATCTTGGACAACTTTCATTGAAATTGTAATTCTTATCAAAGGAAGGAAAAAGCACAGCAAAGTAATGAATATCAAGGAGTAGTGCTGTGGGAAAGATATAGGATTGGTCAGGAAAACATTAGAATGCCCACTAGTGATCAAATGGATATCTGCTCTATAGATGGACCCCAGAGAAGTATCAATCAAGCAGAGAAGAATGCTACTGTAGTTGATGAGATGAGTTTTAAATTAGGAAATATGGAGGGAAATTAGAAGGAGATAGGCCACATTTGCATTTGCTTGGTTATTCGGTGTAGGGAAAAAAAAGGAAAACAGATGAAGGTCTGGAAACAGATGAAGGTCTGTGCATGGCTGTAGCGTACAGGAATAGGAAAATAAATACGTAAGAATATGACAGTGGATGAATGATTACCAGAGGAAATTTGAAAGTACAATAAGGGGAATGAAAATATTAACTTTGATGAGAACAGTAAGTATACAATCAACACAGATAATGAATAGTCTAGCCTATATAGTCTAAGAGAAAGCTAGATCCATGAGTTCCTAAAGGAATAATTGAACTGCTGAAATACAAAGGCAACAAAATGGAGGTATTAAAATTACTGACACAGAAATGAGGGCAGCTAGTATAAGCATAATAGAAATATTATGGCAATCCTGGCTGGAACAAAAAGCACTGTGGAAAAGGTGCTGTTAATGAAAGATGAATTTCTGCCATGAAAGAGAGAAATATTGTACTGTAAGATAGCATTACAATTTATTGACTGACATGACAGTGCATGAGATGGTATAACACAAATAAATGATAATCCCAAATATCAATGAACACATCCAGTGGTTTTCAATACCAGCAATGCTGATGAGCACAGTGCCCAAGGATGAGGGCTAATTGTGGAGAAGGTACAGAAAGGTTTTATCCCACCTGAACTGAAAACAAATCTAAAGCATTCTAATGCTTTCAAATACTTCAACTGATTGTTGGCCTTTTTCACCATGTCAGTGTGAACTTCAGTGTGCAAAGGGACGAAGTAAGCCAAGAACAATGTCTGTCTAACAGGAAGTAAGGAACAGTAAAAGCATCATTCAGAATTTGAACAAACTTTAAGTATGCCAAGAAGAGTTAAAAAGCCAAGACTGTGCTATTTCAACAGCTCTGAAGAGAACCCTACTGTTATGTCTACGTTGAAATTTCAACTGAAAGCACAAATGGCCTCAGTGGCTAATAATAATTTGGAAGAGGAAAAAATGTTGGGTTTTGATGCTTTCTCCACATTTTAAACACATTGCATTAATGAAA
>VXAL01018354.1:138942-168516 GCA_013399475.1 Chauna torquata
AGGAGAGGAGAGGAGAGGAGAGGAGAGGAGAGGAGAGGAGAGGAGAGCGGGGAGGAAGACAGGATAAGGGAAAGCTAGAACTTTATTCCTCACACAAACACATTTGTGATCTAGCAAATTGGTCTGGGGGGAGGTGTTCCAAAAAAAAAAAAAAAAGTGTGTGTTTTGGAAAACATGGTTACAATCAATTTACCAACTGAAGAAATTAATTTAAAAAAATCTCAGACCTGGTCTATTTTCTTTCATGGAAAAAATCATGTTAAGAACACCCAAACAGTACCCTAATCTTGACAAGATGTGTTTGCTAACCTAGGACCTCAGCAACAGCTCAGGTGCAGGTTCCTGATTTACCTTGAGGCATACTGACGGGTGCTGTGCTAGCCATGCCTTCTGCAACAACTATTCTTAATGGGAAGTTGGGCCTCCAATATGGATTTAAGAATACAGTTTATTTCTGACAGATATTTTTTTCTGAGAAGGAAGTTGATGTATGTCACAGTACTGGGCATAAAAGGAAGGGTTTAATTAGCAGGGGGCTACAGTGGTGATGTGTGAGAGAAGGCTATGAACTGCCATGTGCCAGTAAAAAACAGCTCCAGACACACGATTCCCATCACACACCAAAACCAGACCCTGTAAAGGAACACACAGAACATCTGCTCACACAGCAGCTGCTGGGGGCAGGAGACTGTTTTGGTTTAACATGGATGGGTAGCTAAGTACTGCCACGCTGCTCCCCCAGCCCCCCCGCCTCAGAAGGACAGGAGGAGAAAATACGATGAAGAAAAAGTTCATGGGCTGAGATAAACACAGGGAGATCATCCACCAATTACTCCCATGGGCATGAGGGAGATTAATGTAATTTATTGTCAATAGATAACAGACTGGAGCAGTGAGAAACTAAAAGCAAATCAAAAACACCTTCCCCCCATCCACCCTCTTCTACCTCCTCCTCCCAAGCAGCGCAGGAAACGGGGAATGGGGGCTGCGCTCAGCCCATATGGCTTAGTCTCCACTGCTCCTTCGTGGTCACTCTCTGCCCCTGCCCCAGCGTGGGGTCCCTCCCACAGGGGGTGCCGTCCTTCCCGAACGGATCCTGCGTGGGCTTCCCACAGGCTGCAGCACTTCAAGAGCTGCTCCAATGTGGGTCCGTACCACGGGGTCCATCCTTCTGGAGCAAACTGCTCCAGCACGGGTCCCCCACGGGTGGCAGCTCCCACCGGATCCCCTGCTCCTGCGGGGGCTCCTCTCCACGGGCTGCAGCGTGGAGATCTGCTCCATGTGGTACCCCATGGGCTGCAGGGGAACTTCTTCTCCAGTGCCTGGAGCACCTCCTCCTCCTCCTCTGCTGACCTTGGTGTCTACTGAGTTGTTTCTCTCAACATTTTCTTACTCCTCTCTCCCAGCTGTTGTTGCACAATGTTTTTTATTGGCTCTTATCTAATATGAGGCAGCTTCTGGTCTCTTCTCAAAAAGACCACCCCTGCAGCCCTCCCTGCAGCCCTCTCCTCCACTTCCCACCCCTGAAGCCTTGCCGCATAAACCCAATGTGCAAACAAACACACAGCAAAAAAGATTGGTAAGGACACAGCTGGAGGTGCAACTCTTGGAACGGCTTTCCATGGCAAAAGAACAGGGACACCCATAAGAGACCACAGTGTGGCCTGTGGGACACCCACACTGGGGCAGGGACACTCTTAAAGGACTGTGGCCTGCAGGTGACCCACACCAGGGCAGAGGACCGCCAGTAAGAAGGGCAAATCAGCAGGCAGAGACCTTAGCACACTTAACCCCTACCTCTCTCACATGCCACCCATTGGCTCTCTGGAAGAACTGGGATGGACAGAGTGCGGTAAACCAGAGCAAACGTAATGGAAGTAGAGACTGGGAAGGATGGAGGATGGGTGTTTGATTTACACTGAGCATGGGGAAAGGAAAGGACAGGTGTTTACTTAAGACTTTGATTGCTGATGATATGTTATTGTTGTTTCTTTTTCCCCACTGCCTCAATCACTAATCAGAAGTTAGTGTTAAATGGCAATAACTTAAGCAGAAACTCCTCAGCTTCAGACTGCTCTGCCCCAACAGTCACCTCACCCGTGACTCTGAACATAAAAACTTGGACCTCTGTGTTCCTCTAAAAGGTTGAGGTACCTACAAAAACAAACGCTTCCTTCTCTCATGCAACGGAAGGGACCTACCCACAGAGCAAAACTGCCATGTTACTAAGAAAGAAATTTTTTGAACCTTAGTGTTTTAAAGAATACTCTGTTCCTAGCGTAATCATGTAGATAGGCCATGAGATTTCATTTGCTGAAAAGTAAGTTGCATTGAACTTGAATGGCACTGTGGGTATGGGCATTTCTCCTGTCAGAGGAGCACCACAGCAAATGTAAGCTAACGAGAGATGGGGGGCTGGGTGGAAAAATTCTAATTTCATAAGGTCTTCTTGTATTTTCTGCTGCAAGTTAAGGTCTGGATATCAGTACAGTAGTATCTGCTTAGGTGATGAACTAACACAGGAGTCAAATATATAGTCAGATTTTTAACAGCATGGGGCTGGAAGACACATTATCTCACGGAAGTGCTGTGTATCAACTGAAAGATGAAAGAGTTCCCTCAAAGTGACTGATAACTTCTTACCTCTTTGAGGAGTGACATAACCTTCCTGACAAATAGTGTTTTGCCTCTTTATGAATCAGAATTTTCCAGCTTGTGCAGATTTTCTACTGGCGAACTTAACATCTCATTTGGGAAGTAAAAAAGCATCTTGTATATCAACTTGAAAGGTTGCCAGTCCTTGTCATAGTACACTAGAAATGCTGCTGTTTAAAAATGAATATTTTCTTTTACGTCTTGTCTTCTCATGATTATCACTGTGGATGAGGTGAGTAAAGGTTTCCCCTGAGCTGTACCAACCCATATACCTCTTTGTTTCAGACTGGGAAGTTCTTACTGACATGGAGGAATTAGTATTTAAACAGCTACCTCAAGTCTGTAAGTAGTCCACAATATCAGCAAGTGGACATCAAGACTGTTCTGTTAAAATCCATCAAGCATGAAAGAGACTTACTTCCCGTATCCTCAAGTTATTTTTATTATTTATTTCATAAAGTAGTGTAAGTTGAAACAAAGCAAACAAGATTGCTAATCATTTGAAGACGCATATTGAGAAAATTATTTTCAAAACACTTTGATATTTGATTTCTGCTATGAAGATAGTCAAATTCCATTAATTCTGAGTCTACGTCCTTAACTCCATGTTTGCATTTGTGACCAAAAAAAACCCAAATGCTGGCATTCAAATTTAGTGTTGTAGATAGTCTTAATTTATTTAAATTTCTTTAAAACTTCAATAATCTATCTTTTTGCCAAAATTGGAAGGCACCTGTGCACCTGAACAATGAACAGGGAGGCAGGAGGTAAGGCTGCAGCACTTTACTCAACAAATAAGTCACAGAATTGCAAGGTTGGAGGTTAAGAATAACCAATCCACATTATGCTGACTGCAGTAGCGTACAGGAACAAGAAAGTAGTCATTATTAGAATTCATATGTGAGACAGAAATGAAAGCTAAAATCAATTTGTTTTGGCTAATCCACAGCTCTGTTCCTTTCCAGGGGTTCTACAGATGTTTCTAATTTTCACAGGAAGTTAGTCCAGCCAGAGCAGTTCTTCCATTTTATTAAGAAATTATTTTTACCCGGCACAACAGTAACAACTGGGGGGGGAGGGCGGGGGAGGAGAAGAAAAACAAAAGCTACATAATCTGTTTTTTGTTTATAAAGGAGCAGTATGTTTCGAGAAATCATATTACACATACTGGATTTAGGAAGAGCATTGTTCGGGGCCAGCACCTACCTTCCATGTAAAACAAATAGCTCCATATGATATTTTTTCTCTTTTAACCCTGATCATATCTTGGGAGTAGGTTTATGTAAAGCACTGGTTAATAACCTTGTTCTCAAGCATGTAACTAGAGAGATTTAAAATAATTAGGGATGAGTAATAGAAAAAAAATCAGACTGACCTTATATTGGAGCAACTTCTACAGTTTTTCATATCAGTCAATATGCAATAAGTCAGATAAGCATCCTTTGAGTTAGATGAAAAGAAAAAAGAAAAAGGAAAAACAATCTATGTGCATTTTAACATTACATTGCTCAATATGAGGCATATGGATTCTTAAAACCCCAGTATTTTTATTTCTTCTATGTAACCATTTAAAGTAAATGTAAAAGATTCCAATGAACACCCTGGAAATTTGCCTACCCCATCACAGAAAAGACAGTAATAAAGACATGAATGTTAGGAACCACCCATAGAGATGAGAGATTACTTTACTCTGCATTGCCGTTTATTTTCTTCCCAACAGTCTTCCAACCAGGGGACCAATTAGTGCTGCACAGTGATTTAGAGTTTTAAGCATTTGTCCACAAGAATCAACCTGCAATTAGAAAACCATTTTATGTAAACTACCCAGCATCTACCAGATGATGACAGACTTAGCTGAAACTGCTTCTTGTAATGGAACAACATATGTAATACAGGAAGTAATTTTTAACTACATGCATGACTTTATTCCTTTCAGGTTTTTTTAGTTAGTTAGTTTGTTTGTTTTGTGTTTTTGGGTTTTTTTGTTTGTTTGTTTGTTTGTTTTTTGAAACAGTGGAAGCAGCCTCTTCCAATAGGTTATGTTGTATCTGTCATTAATCCGTGATGATAAACAGTGTGAAGAGCAGCTCTTACCTCTAAGGGGCAAAATAGTCTGGCTGAATCACTTGAAAAGATTCCTATTATGTTACCGTGTCCTAAAAGTTTGAATTTTCTTCCTCAATCTCATGTCTTACTTGGAATCAATACAAGGACTTTGTACAGATCTAGAGAGATGTCCACAGGCAGAAGCAGGCTCCTTTCTGAGCTCCAGAGCAATTAAAATCCTTTGGAGTACCTTCTTATTGCTCTTCTCCTGCCGGTACCTGATTCCTAACAGTTACGTATACTGTACAGGTGATTTACATACATCCAAAGGAAATGTATCTACAGCCAGGAGTACTTTGTGTATATAGACCCACAGCGCAGTGCAGCTAGTTGATATAAGCTTCTTATGTGATATGTAAGTTCTGGGGAGCTCTGTTTTCAGAGTTCTAGGTATTCTTCATGATGAGTGGAAGAAATTAAGCTTCTTGATGGCATTTCTGATTGTCATTGCACATACAGACACTGCTGTAGGATGGACAAAGCTGCAGTAAAATAGAAACAGTACATGGGCCACCCCTCAGGCAAGCCAAATGTAGACCCCAGAAATCACGTATTTTACATAGGTACACCATGCACTAGAATACTTTGAAGATTTCATTTTAAATACCAATTCAAATGCCAACACAAAGATGCAACATTGTAAAAAATCTTCACTCATGAATTACAATATTTTAAATTTCAGATGCTGAAATTAAAGCTACATAAAAATAGAAGTATGCCCACTACAATGGTACAGCAGCATCACCCCATATTCTTTCACATGCCACACAGGCATAAATACATCAGATTAAAAGACAGATAACAACACACTGATGTAAGATATATTAGTATGGTGCAAAGCACTCTCTCCAAACTGAAAAGATAGTCGTAATATTATTGAAAAACAGCAGTGACATCAACAGGGCTACATGGGTATAAACCTGGAAGAGCCGAGGTGAGATTCTGGACGTGTATTTTCTATCTAGAAGTCTGCTTATTTCTAAGAACCCAACAACCATCATATATCCTGTCTTTTAGGATCTAGGTCATTAGGCACAAAGAACTTTCCTTATTCCTAACATTCAATATTCTACATATTCAGCAACTAGTTTTTCAAGTGAAGAGTGAGTCCCTGCTTCTGAGTCTTGCTGGAAAGGTACAAACATCACAGCCACCTTTTTTTCCTCCTAGGAAGCACTCAGATGTCATCAATACAAGGCAAATACATTATTGGTTAAGCTAAAGAAAGAAGATGAGCTAAAAGTTAGCTACAAGTAAAAGTCAAATTATATTTACCATATAGTAATTTGAAAGTGGCCCCAAAATCTTACACAACATAAAATCAAAAATTCAATATATCTTGGCCAACATTCAGGTGACTACCAACACTCGTATGTTAAATTCTTGTCTGCATGAAATCTCCTTCAAGGTGTAAGTTTTTGAAGTAATTACCCAGAAATACGTGCCATAGTTTAACTACCTTGGAAAATATGGAGGAGGGGGCATACTAAAAAAATAAAGTAATACATTATAGCCATAGAAATATGTCCTGGTGCCGCTATGTTTCATTAAACTCCATAAAATGGGATCCTCTAATGCATCAAACTGCCTTCAGAAGTTTAAACTTGACAGCACATTTTAAAGACAATTTTAGAAGTTTTGAACCCTCTTTTGTGGCATCAGAGAAATATTAAACAGTTTTCTGTAGTTTAATGATACACCCTGAAAATTATGTGCTCATATATACAGGATTTGTAAACTCTCTTATTGTAGAAGCTTGAAAGTGGAAATTCACTTAAGTTAGAACACTTGCAGGTTATTTTATAACCTAGATAATTTTTATCTGCATGCAAAAAAAAGATGTTTTAAAGTTTAAAAAGAAAATAAATAAACAAACAAACAAACAAGCATTTTTCCACATAGCTGATTTAACGACAAGAAATAATTTGTCCAAAACAGAAATGGAGAACATTAGAAGTAGAAATCGGGATTATATCAAAACTAATGTCTTCTTGCTTTGCCTCTATACTTGTAAGTAATACTTTGACTTTCATTCGTGCAGGTAATCCTATTGATTCAGCTAACGCTTGTGAGATTGAATCTTATTTTCAAAAGGTACAGTAAGATATTGTCCTCGTTTCAGCTGGGCTAGAGTTAATTTTCTTCCTAGCAGCTGGTATGGTGCTGCGTTTTGGGTTTAGGAGGAGAATAATGCTGATAACACACCGATGTTTTAGCTGTTGCAGAGCAGTGCTCACAGAGCCAAGGACATTTGCTTCTCATGCTGCCCTGCCAGCGAGGGGGCTGGGGGTGCACAAGGAGCTGGGAGGGGACACAGCCAGGGCAGGTGACCCAGCCTGGCCAAAGGGATGTCCCATACCATGTGGTGTCAAGCTCAGCAATAAAACTGAGGGAGCTGCTGCTCAGGGAGGGACTGGGCATCGGTCCGCAGGTGGTGAGCAATTGCGTTGTGCATCGCTTACTTTATATATTCTTTTATCATCATCATCATCATTACTATTACTTTCCCTTCCTTTTCTGTCCTATGAAACTGTCTTTATCTCAACCCACACGTTTTTATCTTTTTATTCTAATTCTCTCCCCCATCCCACTGGGGGGTGGGGGATGAGTGAACAAACGACTGTGTGGCACTTAGCTGCCTGCCAGGTTAAACCACAACAGATGTTGAGATAGTATCCCTAAAACTAGGGATAGACAGTAAATGAAAATCACATGTCCTACCTCTTGCAGAAAGATCCTTTTCAGAGTTGGAAAGTCAAATCCTGTGTCAGTACAAGTTGATAGAGCTTTCTACTGGGGACCTAAAGCCAGGGAGAGGGAAGACGCAAGTATGTATGGGGCACAAGACTTTCTTGCTTCTATTCCTGCCTTTAACCTTAATATCTGTGGGCTTGACAGGCAAAACTCCTGCTAACGTGCCTGTACATTTAAAAGGGTCCATCCTGAAAAACAAATACAGATGAAAAGCTCTGATGGGAACATTATATTTACCACACCTTTTTTTTTTTTTTTGGAACAAGGAACATGGTCTATGCCTATATTGCGATTTTTATGGATTACGCTTCATTAATTCTTGGAGCCTTCATTCACCTGAGGGAGACAGCAGTACGCTGTAAATAGCAGTCTCCAGAAAACAAAAGGACTGTCTCAATACATAATGTAAGTCTGCCTGTTGCACATTTAACCAACTTTGTGATTAGTCATTTTCCAGTTTTTCACCATCACGAACAACGCAGAAGTCTCTAGACAGCTCGCCTCTCAGGCTAGCCTGAAGCATGTGCCTGCACTGAGTTTCAGACTCAATCTGTTTTTACCCATTGCTGTTCTCATGAAAAGCGTTCTTACCATTTAAGCTGACTTCAGCAGCCTGCTGCTATTGCTAATCATTAATGCCTGGGATACAAAGAAGGAACATTCACTTACAGATTTCCAAGATTCTTAGTAGTGACGGTCCAGGAATACAACACCTAACAAATTGAGGTGTCTCTGGATAGCTGCTTTTGGTTACAAAACGCTGAGTCACATTTTGCTATCGTTTACATGTGTGCTACATAAATGGTTCATTGTCTGCACACAAATAGAGGTTGAACTTCTGTTTTCAAAGCCAAGTCCTCCCTCCCCGCTCCCCAAACCACACGTATTCCAAACATATGGAACAGCCCTCATTCTGAGCCACAACTGGTCTCCTTGCTCACTGCAGCCTGTAAGGAATTTTCCTAATGAACCTGATTACAGCTTTTGATAGCACCAAAAAAAAAAAAAATCCAGAAGGCTGTTTGTGATGAAAACTAATTTACACTAGATTCTGCTGCGAGAATCAGTCCTGATGACTGGAGGTTGTCTGCAGGGGTAAAGGGAGAGGTTCAGTGCAGCCCTCAGTGGAAAACCATGGGAGACCTTTAAGGAAGACCTTAAGCTAAAGCCAGTGATCACATTGCAGCTCCCTTACTGTGAAGCCTTAAGAAAAGGCTTCTAAACAGCAGATCACATATCTTATTTTGTTGCTTTAAGGGGTCTCTGCACAGACCAGAATACTTTAGCACCCTGTAAAGTGCATTGATGCAATCATGATATATCCACACAAGCTGGCCGCAGTTTCTCTGATTATGGTTATATCTTACTTGCATTAAAATTGTGGCTTTCTGTTTGAGTCCACACCATGTATTCATACCATTTCTGCTTATGTGTGAAGGAAAAAGAAATATGTCATTTCCACTAACGGATGTTTAGGCGTCTGCTAAACTCGGGAAGAATGCCTAAGCTTTGGAGCCCATCACTGCTGTGAAGCAAGGATGTTTTGTCACCTTGAAAAATAGCTGCTTTTGAAGACAGCACTTCCAGACATGACAACATCTGTAGCTCTTGAGCCCACACCAAAGAAGGTAATATAACTGCAGGTAAATATTTATTCATTACTGTGCAATTTGATCAGAAAAAGATGGGTGAGTAACCTAGAGTTCACAGTTTCCGAGATATCACGGATTAAAGGAAGGTGTGCAGTTAGCGAGGAAAAAAGACAAATCAAAAACCTTATATTCTTGTTAAAAGACAGACTTACTGAAGTTAAAAAAATAAAAGCAACAAAACAAAAAACACAAACTCTCTAGCATCTAAAAGAGAACTAAAGAGATTTTAAGCCCTTCGACCAAAACATGATCCCAAACCTCCTCTACTGATCAATCTACGCCTGGAGGTAACAAAACAGTTTGAAACGAGAGATTGTTTAAGAGCAGCGCCAAGAATTCTGACCCTGCCCAGATGTGCCCTGAGTGCCAGCACGAAGCTCCTGGCTGAACTCCCCAACTTTGCCAAAACCAGGCACTGAAATGTCTGGAAGAACAGGCTTGATCAGAGCACTTGGGCACATAAACACACACCAACTCTGTTAGGTCTTGTATTCAGAAACAGGACAAGATGAGGAAGGCTTTCACACAATTCAGTGCTTGAAGAACTTGTCCTAAAATTGAGAGATCTGTGTTCTGTGTCCTTCGAAGTGTGAAAAAACTCAAAACCCAGTCTACAACCTCCTGCAAATGCTCTAATCATTACACAGAACTTTGTGTTTTAGGATTTTTTTCCCTTTTTTTTTTTTTTTTTTTAAATCTTACTTGCACTCTGAAAAAGGACAAGCTAAATAATTGCTCAGTTTCTTCATCTGTAAAAATACATAGGTACCTACTTCACAGAGGCACTGCAGGAATGCATTAGTTAATGTTAAAGCTTTGTGAACAGGCAAGTGCAGTATAAGTGCCAAGTTCTGTTACTACTAGTAGTAGCAATAATAATAATACTTGTATAGTGTCTTCCATCTGAGAATCACAAAGCACTTCACAAAAATCAAATACTAAGATGCTGCAGAGGTGGTAAGCATTATCTACCTTTTATAAATGATGAAACAGAGGCTCATATCGGTTAATTGAATTGCTTAAAGTTTTCCAAGGGAGGCAGACACAGAGCCACAATAGACACTGCACATAAGAGCTCCTCTGTCATCCCCAACCACTAGGAATTCTTTCCAATGTGTCACCTATTTGCTCTCACATCATTTTTATGAGCTGTCTTCAACAAATAGGTTTCATTCCTTCTCATTTACCTTTACCTTTACCTTTCCTATCATTATAAATGACAGAATTAAGGACACCATGCTAGTAAATATACCCCTGTCGTTTCATTTCTAGTATAGGTGTCACGTAGTGCTATACGAATAATCCATTTACATGTAGCAATACCCATTAACATTTATTCTCCTTATCTTTTTTTAATGTTTTGGTGAAGAAATTAAGTATATCACAACAACAACAAAAAAATATTTGGATATTTTTTACAAAAACAGAATCTATACATAAAATTTTCTATATTCTTTGTGGTCCTAGAAACCAACACCCAAATTTTATTATTCTTATTTACACTTATTAATGTTGTTTCTTGAAAGAAGTACGCCTAATTAGAGTGAGTTTCCTTAGTGTAATTTACTCATTTATTTTTATGCAAAAAGTGCTTTTTAAAAGTATTGTATAGGTGTTTGCACAATCTGATGACTTCTTCTGCCCATTTGTTAAGAGACAGTGTATTTATTCATTTTTTTAAATAACAAGCAGTTATGCCTGTACGGCCAGGAAAAATCACATGCCACCCCTCTGCGCTGTCACATCCAGCTAGCTGCTCAAGAACGGTTGCAGTTAAGTGCACTTGTATGAGCAACTCCCACCTGCCACTCTGGCTTCCGAGCTCAAGCACAGTCACGTGCTGAAGGGGGGTGCATGGCACCAGCCTGGAACCACGTCTCACCTTGTAAACTCAAAGCATCTGATGTGAGACTGACTGCCCACACTGATTATGCAGGCATATTTTCTTTTTAAATAATACACAAGATATCAGTGGCCTACTAGACTATCTTGAGCTCATACAGATTACTGCCACCTAACTTCTGCTAGAATTTTCTCCTTCATTAGCAAGGTCAATGTACTTTTTTTTTTTTCTAAAGTCAGGCATCAGATAGATAACATGTAGGTGCACACTGAGTTTCATATATTGGAAAAGGTAGAAATTCATTAAAATTATCAGAGCCAAGATATGTCAAGTGAAGTAGATTGGTATGCTGCCACTGGACCCAGATAAATACTACTAACACTGTTCTCACATATTAATGTGAGATATTGTTAGCCATAGCTACCTGTTAATATTAACATAAAATGAGTTTATAGAAACGTAACACACATTTTTCACTTATACATTCATTTTCCCATGCACACTCCTTCTCTCTCCAGTAAGAGTATCACATTTTACCGGAACACTAGATTCCATTTTTCTCCAGCTTTAGTGGAAACATAACCTCCTTTTCCTATCTGTATACCTTATAAAGTCAGTAGCAGCACTTAGGTATTGTGCCTTACAAACTGCCGCTTTTCAGTTCACCACTTCCCCTCAAGTCCACCGGAGGGTCTTCTCAACTGCTGCTGCGTCACTCCGCTCTGACTGCACAGGCTGTTTCTTGCAGGAAGGGGCCGCAGTCGTCTTGGCCTCCTTGTCCGTCCCTTTCCTCCCCTCCTGCTCTTTGCCCTTCCCCATTTAGCGGGCTCACCATGCGTGTGCACTCTGCACTGAGCCATCATACAACATTAAGAACAAAGCACACAGCTTTTAGGAACAACCAGGGAGAGAGATATAACGACAGCAAGCAAGCACTCCTTCGTACAGAGTTACTATCTTGCTTTTCTCCTATCCTTTCCTTCTTCAGGCTTTCTGAATGTATTTTTACCAAATTAATGCATAAAACAAAGGGAAAGAGAGGCAGTCAGATGTCCACAAGATTTCCAGTATTCTGTGAAAACATGACCATGTTCCTCCCCCTATCCTCAGGCTACAATGAGGAGGCCTCCAATCGAATTTAGATTCAAAGCTCTCTGCCTGAAAATATTCAGTGGCTTTAGTTCAAGCTGACTTATCAGGAGAAGTCATTGTGCATGTGTAAAACACTGTTTTCTGTTCAAGAGAGAACACAGCAATACTATATTTCCAAAACTGTCAGAAGATGCTGACCTTAATTTTGAACTAACACTGCCATTATTTTGATACTTTACTCCTTTAAGAGTGAAAAAACAAAAAAAATTAATTACAAAAATCTCTTTACTAAAGGGAAACAGTCAATTGTTTTGTGACAAAAATTCTAAATAAATTAATCAACCAACATCTGCAATGTGTTACGGATGTCTAATTTTGAGAAAAGATTAAAAAATTAACAAAGGTACGTTATGTTAATCTTTAAAGGGATATTGTTGGGTATCCTAGTCTTACACACGGTCTTTTGCCCTAATACATTTCACTACATGTTTATTTTATAATGGCACCAAATGTTCAAATCCACATTCTTTAACAGTCCCACCATCCAGAGTGTGAACTCGTATCACTTACAATATCCTGCATAATACAAATTTTTCTTTGCTTAACATCCAGTATCTTCCATGCCCACACCATTATATGAATATAAATCTTTAACATCTGCATATATTAATTTTATACCTTTTTAAATTTTAGAAACATATATTTCTGCTGCTGAATCTGAACACTGGATTACAACTTCTAGCTTTTTTGTAGGAGAAATCTGATCATACATCAGATCACATTCCAAACACAGGCAGGGTTAACTTAAAGCCCTTTAAACACCTCAACCTTAAAGATCTTTTAGAATGAATTCAGCTATATGACCACCTAATATTAACTTTGTTTGCTACCAAGCCAAACCTGGTAGTAAGCAGATCCCCAATTACCACTTTCTAGCACAGGTGATGTAACGGTCTGGAAGTAATCTGACTTTTTGCTTCAGAAAATAATGACAGGACTGGAAAAGTATTTCTTCTTCATGAAAAACAAAATTGTTGGTAAAAGTTTGGTACTGTTCCTTATAGAAGAATCTAATGTCTTCTTTTTGTCACTGTTTGTTGTTAATACGCTATGTCTATATTTATTTAATAATATGATTTTGTATACAATTAACAAAAAATCAAGACCTTCTATGTGTCATGCATAAACCAAAAAAACACCAAAAAATCTTCTCAACCTCAGCACATGCAAGATTAAACCCGTAATCCACATTGTCCATCACTGTATTTGTACAGCATAAATTTAATTTGATGTGGTTTTTTTTGTATTCTGTAGTAGTATTTATTCCTAAATCCCTCTGGGAGCACAAAATGTTCAAAAAGTAGGTGAGATGTGTCACCGTACGGCAGAGTAATTTATGGGAGATTTTCCGTATGTATTTTTACAGGATATTTTGCTGAAAATTATGAGAACCAAGCTCAGTAAAACTCCTTGAAACTACTACAAGAAGCACAGATTAATTCCTGTATAGTTAGAGGGGAAAACAATGTATCTCTTCAACCTCTCACTGCATAAAAATGCCAGCCCTCTGTGCGGGGATGAAGCAGCAACCTGCTGCTGCATTCTTCTCCCCAGCCTGCCATAGGCACTCACAGCACCTGTGACGCTTTGCCAATACTAACAAATGGTTCAGACATAAATTATTGCACATGTCTGGCTAAAAACTCTGCTTCCCAGGGACGTATCTACCACGAAAAGTTGTGTTCCTGCAACTGAAAAAGCTATTGATTCATTCCCTCCTTTGCACAAAATCATTCTCTGCACCATACCTGAAGAGGGGATCCCTTCACTTTTTCCTCACAAAAGCTATACTTTGTTAGAATTTTAGTTTGTGATAAATACACTCAGTTGCTAACAGAGCAACAGTTTAAGTTTACATACTCTAAGAAAAAAGACTGGAATTATAGTCATGCAAGGAAGACTTTTCCAGCGCTAAAACAAATCGCTCATCTGCATACTGAAATCAGCCCTTCTTCCATTGTATAGCCTGTAACCCATACATACACACAGACTAAAGGCACACAAATTAACCAAAATCCTACATAACTCGTATCTGTGTCTCAGGTGTTTTGGGGTGGAAGCAAACCAGTGCCAGTAGGATAAATATCACATCAAGACAGCAGAGACTGTTTCCAGCTGCAGCTGTGGACCAGTTCATTAACCAGTTATAGAGTGAGCAAAAATATCCTCGCATACAACTGCTAAAATCCTATTTTTCAAAGCTTTTACTTTGTGTCAATTATTTTAGATCTACTGTCACATTGCAGACCTTTGGCCATGGACGAATGCCTTTTATCTAGCGTGCTATCAGTATGAGAACAAAACCAATGGAAAAAAAGTGTCTATTTTTGCATATTTAGTTTCACCTATTTTTCTGCCCCTTTCACCTTCCCAAAGCAGTTCTTCACATAAACCCCAGTCTGGTGAACCAGCGATGACTCCCAGTGCATTTCAGAAAGGCAGGATGAACAATCCAGCCTTCACAGCTCCATCTTCAATGATCTTCTGCAGGTTTCCTCCTGAACTTTTGGATAGAGACAGAGAGAGAAGGGACCATTTAGCTATCCCAGTGCACCTAGCGTAGCACTGCTAGCAGACATACCAACAGGAGGGCAATCAGGGTTACTGCATATATACACCTCAGTTAGAGAAACTGAAGCAGCCTCAAAACACTTCTGGAATGCCCTTAGATGTAATTTTCCCAACTTCATTTTCTAGTAGCAATTTTCCAGACTTATCAGATTGTCACTTAGTAACACAATGAAAATACTTACTAACTGTGGATAAAAAAGCAAGACACACCTGTCTCTCACTTGCCTAACGGTGGCATCAACAACACGAAGGAATGAGACGACTCGAAGGTGAATCCCTCTTGCCCAGCAAAGCACTACGCTTGACAGCTTCCTGAAAGTCAGTGCACTGCAGTACTGTGAAGTTTCCAGCTCCCCCAGCTGTGGCAGCAGCCTGGTCTGCACTCACCTGCACAACTGAAACAGCGAAGTAGCTCTACGCTCTTGTGAAGAGAGACTGACTTATTCCCTTCTGCTTCAGCCAAGTGCAGGGTCCCATTGAAACCATTAAAGGGCAGGATTCGTTCTTGAGCAGCATTACAGAAAATGACTGCTGGCAAGTTTCTGGTACATATTATGTTAGAGGAAATTACCAGCACAGTAACAATGCAGTCCAAGAGGAAAACAAACAAATCCCTAATGGGGCAGCTAAACATACAAACCTGGAAAATCCATCTTACATTGTTAACTAAATATTGTGCATTAGATTCCAAAATAAACCTAAAAATGACACGTGTCTTCCGTAGGAAAATAATTGCTGTGTCAACAGCTGTTGTTAGCTAGCCTAGTCACCAACTTATACACAAAAATTGTAACAGCAGAGAACAGGATATTAGCCTAATATTCGGATATTGAGATAATATTAAGATATTGATTAATATTAATTAATATGGGGATATTAAGTCTGATCACTAATTCACATTACTGCTCTGTATTTCTAATTCAGCAAAACTTGTGACTGACTTTTGTGGAGCTTTTTCTCTGCTAGAAAATGAAGAAATGCCTTAAATGTGTCTTTTGATCTGATGTATGCCAACCAGAAATCTGGATCCTGAAAGGAAGTGGCACTGAAGTTACCATGAAGAGTATCTAAAATACCTATTATAACACCATCCCACAATGAGTAAACCCAGAATTGTCCTTCTTAACAAACATCTATCTGATACGAGGATAAGGAACTTGGAAGCAAGTTCTGAGTCAAACCGCATGCTCCCTGAGAAGTGTGCAAATAAAAGAGCTGCTAAGTAGCAAGAAAGGTGTTACAGTGCCTTCGTAAATATATATGCTATAGCAGCATGGTTTATGTTTCACCAGCATTGTTTGTCAATCAGTAGTACAGAAAAGAAAGTCAGTGTACAGAGTCCAGCAAGAAGAAAAAGGTTTCATTTTCTTATAGTTGCATTTCCTTTCTAATTTAAACTCTGTGACTGAGTCACAACAATGTCTCAGCTCTGGAGGTCCTACTTAACTGGTACTCACTAACTTTAGTAAGATTACCTACTAAATAAGGTCTAAATAAAATCTGAGGACCAGATCCACACTGGCATAAATCAGACTTGAAAACTGCAATCAATTAACCACATTGATTTACACAAGATAAAATCTTGCCTTGAGCTGATGGCCTCTGGGCACTTCTGCTGCCTGTGCTTTTTAAGAATGCTTGAAAGAACTGTGGAAAGCACTCCAAGAAGCTCATTATGATTCACAAATATTCTCTAACCTGCTCTTTATCTTTGAAGCTTATTGCCCATGTAGTGAAGCTGAGCTTTATTCCATTCAGTTAGCATATGCATGTCAGTTACTGGTACTTCACCTATTAGAGTCACAAGACAGACTTGTAATGGTATTTGTAAGGAATGCAGCCACTCCATCTTGTCCACCCACCAGACTGCTGTCAGGAGGTCCAGCCACTACTCATCAATCTTTGGATGTCACAGTACACTCCAAGGTACAGTCCTATCTTCAGCATACCCTTAAGGGAGCTGGAGCCAAGGCTACACTCACTCTAGTAACCAAGTAGAGCCATTACATGGGCTCAAGCACGAGCATGCAGCAGTCAGTACTGTTTTGTTCTTACAATGCTCCCCAGCACAATTTTGGGTTATGGTTCCCATCATTCTCTCAAAGCCCAGTTACAGTTTGGGGAACAACAGAGCATGGGCAGTGTTCCCAGTAGGTGGTTTGGAAAAGAGTCTCTTGTTTCAAGGTGGAAGAAAGAGTGTGGCCATGTGGGAAAGCACTGTGAGGTCTGTCACCTGCTTGTAAGGCTCTGCTGCTTCTGCCTTCACCGTGCAGACATGGCCTCGTAATCCCACTGCCAGGACCCTGGCCCCACTACCAGCTCTGCTTTATTCTATTGAGAAGTTACAGTCAGTGGTAAATGCTGAAGTGTTATTAGGCCTCAACAGCTTCTTCTAGAAACTGTAGCCCAGGATGGAGTGCAAAGAGTGTGAAAACAGAAGGCAGTCCTACACTGACTGAGACACACAGAAAGCTTATAACTTCTGGCGAAATCCATAGTAGGCCCTCCACCTGGCACTGGATGTAGTCATCTATAAGCATCTCAGTGGCTTGGGCTGATGAAGACACACAGGCATGCAAACTGTAATTTTAGACTGATTTCTCTTCAGAGAGTAACTCCTTATTCTTTGACAGCATTTAAAAACCAACGCTGAGCAATTCCAAACCCCAAGATACATTTAATACCCTAATGCCTTTCAAAAAACATCTGCAGGCCCATTCTGGCATGTCTTTGGGTTTGCTTCCTTCTGCAGGCAGCTGTGTGTTACACAAATTTCCCTCTGTACTAGCTGATGTTATCTCAAAGAGGAAAGATGGTCTGAAACTAAAAATCCTGGGCAAATATATTGCACAGACTTAAACACTAACTGTGAGGTGACTCCAGCACATCCAGAACCGGAGCAAGGTTCAAGATCAAGAAGCTCTGAAGATCAAGAAAGAGTTAGATGGAGCAAGTATGCCTAGAGATAGTGATTGCTGCTGCCCCCGAAATAGATACAGTAGACGTATAGTGTCTAGAAGAAACACAAAGTCAAATCTCATAGGTCGAGGGTGTAATGTTCTGACAACTCCAGGTTGCACGGAGTTTCTCCAGATTTACACCACAGAAATGATATATGTTTGGGCCTGATTTCGGTTGGAGTCAGGGATGGTCCATACACACAGACATACCGGACTGGCCATACAGAGCAAAAGACCAGCAGCAACAACCCCCACCCCATATAGGGGAGGGATTTCAAAGGTTGATAACAAAAGAAGGAAGGCTTTTACTCGCCTTTACTGGCAGAAACTTTGGTGCTCACCTTGAGGTGAGATAGCTACTTATACATTTCTGCTTGTCTCTAAAAAAGGGCTCAGGATCATTTTCTGACAATGGGGACAACTGGCACTGAGCAGCCTGTGTTGGTGCAGTTAAACTCTCTTCGCTTCCAGAAGCAAGTATTCACATGGAAACTGTGTGCTGGTAATGGTCCCTGCCCTACGCTAATTCCCAAACACTCCCCAAGGCTGGGAGAGGGCTGCTTGATCCATGCCACAGGTATACTGGAAACAGTGCTCACAATTTCGTAGTCTAGACGATTAAGCTCCAGTGCTTGGCACATCCCCTGGTGTTGTTTACTAATACACGCATAGCCTTTGAGGCTCTGAGCCTCAGCGCTTTCTGTAGTGAACTCATTTACTTTGCAATTAACCTCTCCCTTCCCATTTATTAGACTTCCTTCCTTTCCTCTTTCCAGTCACTTCTGAAAACCAAGTCATCTCCATGCCTGCCAGTGGTAATGCCAACATGCTTTTGTTCACTGTCCTTCAGAGTAGAGGCAAGGATTCACATTTTTATTGTTTGTTCTACTCGCTGTGAAGTACAGTGTACAATTGCAGCACTAAATCACCATACTTGAGGGCTCATTCTGTTCTTAATATGCAGATCTTATCAAAATATATTAGAACCATCAAGTAGAAAATTGACACATCTATGTTTCTTCAGATACCACATATCCTTTACAACTCTGTATGAGATTTGAACCCTACAATTTATCATACAGTATGCTGTAATCAAAAGCATCAATCTTTTTAAGGCTGTCTAATGCCTAGTGCCTACATTCACCATCCTTATTAGCCAGAGGTTAGAAGTATAAACAGAACTAAGTACATAACAATGATAGAAAAGAATAAAATTTCTTTTATGACACATAACATGAGCAGCCCTACCTTTTTTTGTAAGGATACAGTTCAGAGTAGCTTTACGTATTTAAAACTCTTCAGCATGAGGTACTACAATTACTTAATCAGTTCTTATTCTTAACATGCAATCAGGAAGCCAATTAGGATCTACGTAACTGCTCCCAGGCAAATGGAAGGGCAGGGTCTGAACCTTACCTGTATGGACATGAGAAGAAAGGCTGTCAGTGACTTATTGCAGTGGTGTTGATCTCACCTGCTAACTCTGTTTATTTTGTTGTGAATTGTGGGCATGTGGCTGTTTGGTTTTTTTGTTTTGTTTTGTTTTTTGTTTTTTTTTTAATTATGCAGGATTACAGTATTGCTTGGTGTGATGATCAATTGCAGCAGCTAAATTCTACAAATACATATTTAGGGTACTTTTTTAGTACTTTTATTCTTCAGACAGTGCTAGTTGGAGTGTCAGAAAGGCAATATTACTGCAATTAGATATATTTTGATCAAAAAAAAAAAAAAAGGGACAAGCAACAGTATTTGGATAGAAGGGAAGGGCATCCGAAGTCCTTATTACTTAAGTTTACAGATGAACTCTAGCTTGAAAAATAAAAACTAGAAAAACTGTTTTTCTGCCAGAATATTACTAAGTGTATATACCTAATGAGCCTCATTTGATAAGGCTTAAAGAACAGGTCTTCAAGAATAGACAATGGAAACAAAATATTTTTGCTATGGATTTTAAGCATGTTTCTCTGTCTTTGGTTTTATTGACTGTAAAGATTATGCAGGCATTGTTAAGTTATTCTGTGAACTTGATTAAACCCCTTTCAAGGAAACAATTTTTTAATATTCTTGTGATTTGCTGTTTATAATAATTTCTTTTGATGAAAGTTATCATGTATGTAAACCAACATAAATATTTAAAGGCTAATCTCACAACCCACGGATATCAAATTCAGTCACCTACAAAGTCAGTGACTATTTAAGGTGATGAAATAATACTGTGAATAGGCTAGCAGACCTTTCCCCATTAGAAGTCATAATACAACATGTGGATATAACACTTTCATTTCAGCCATCACCTTAAGAAATATTTGCTTTATAGGAAGAAAAACCCAATTCTGCCAATACTTCTTTTTTCAAAAAACTTCAGAATATGAAAACTTGTTCCCCAATAATAAGAAGAGAGCTCTAAACCTGTGCTGCGCAGATTTATTAACCTAGTCAAAATGAAAGGTGTATCTTTCTCCACCAAGTGTTATCATTTTTAAATAAGATGTGTCCTCTACAGAATAAATTTAGAGATAGTTTTTTGTTTATGTTGAGGGGAGGGTTACCTTCTGAGATAAATAACCACAATGTTGAGTCTGTATTTTTTATAGTTTGACTTCTAAAATGCACTTATTATAATGATAAGCAATAAAACTCACATATTCTACAATATATGTCTACTAAAAAACTCCTGATCCACGTGGTGTACAATACACTACAGTCTTAAACAGGTCTTCAGCAGAAGATATAAACAAAAGATAAAACCAGCAACTTTGTGTATTCAACATTCATTTCAATGTCATTTTTTTTTATATGATATGAATACAACTTTTGCATTGAAGATCTCAGGTTTGTGATTTTTTTATTGATTATTAGTAACCACAAAAATTTATCACTCATTCCCAGAAACAGAACTTTTTAAGTGTTGTTTATTTTGTGAGTAAATTGCTGTCTCCAACACAGCTCAGCCTTCCTTACATTGCATCTTTGCCATGCTGAATAGACAGGGATATATTTATCATTCCAATGAAAATTCAAAACCTTTTTATATGGTACTAACCTTTCATGATTAGGCTAACTATCATATCTTTCCACAGAGGTTTTGCTATCTTTTCTTTAAGGGGACATAAGTGTATATCTAATACTGAAGAAGTCAAATGCCAGTGTCCTTTCATGTAGATGCATACAGCATAATATCCTTACACCTCTATCAAGGAAGAACAGTAGTACAGCTTTATAAAGTCTGCAGTTAAGCATTCAGACAGCTAGGAAAAGCTGTGTATGTATTCAGTGACATTTACAGGATGCGTATTTATTATTTAATAAGCATAAACTACTTGCATACACATGACGTTATGTGCTCTTGTCTTTTGCCAAAAAGGGACCTACATGACTGTGCTTTTTAATTTCATTTTCTAAAGAAGTCCTCAACAGCTGTGTGACAATTTCTGACCTGGTCCTCATCAGACAAGGGTCCTCATCTGCAGAGCCCCTCCCAGTAGAGAGGTAATGGCTGTCTCGAGGTGCTGTTTGGCACTGACCTGTGGCCGTACAAGTTGTGGTCTTCCAGTTGGTTCTGCTCCTGAACTGTAACACCTTCCCACAATGGAGCAGTCAGAGCAGTACCTGGAAACAAGCAGTGCCTTCCCTACATGGAGAAATCCTTTTAATTATCCAGTCCACTGAACATCTGCCTCGGCCAGCATTTGGACCACAATATTCATCAACCAACTGATGTGGGGATCACTGCAAATTCTTTCCCTGTCTACCTGCAATGCATCACCAGAAGCTTCTTGTGATCACAGATGAGAGCTCAAAATATCAAGATTTGAACTCAGTTTTCCTGGTTAAAGGTGTCTAACATAGGGTGGCATGATTACACACCTTTTTCTACTTCTCAAAACAAGACCCCCCTTTCCCCCCTCCCCCCCCAAAAAATCAGCAGTCTGAGCTTTTCACACTTCAGAGTCATTCCTCCTCTGAAGATTTGATAATGAGCACAGCTAACATGAAGATTAGTATAGACAAATTGTTTGTACTGATCACTTCTGAAACCCACAAAAAGTACTAAAATTAGAATTACGACAAACTGAATATGAGAACTTTTCTTTGAAAATAACATTAAAAATACATAGAACAGCTTAACAACTATGAGTTGGCATTTCCAGCAGACCTGCTGATTACAGTAGTCATACAAATTTTACTTGTAATTTTAATTTACACCTATTCTGTAGGTGGGATTTTTAACCCCAAAATCCCACCTACAGATTATTTTGCTATCAAAGGGCATGTTATAGGAAGTTCTGTTCTTGTATTTTCCAATCTAATTTCACAAGCCTTCCTAACATGTTACAATCTAAGCTGGAAATGCAGGCTGCAGATATACAGCCGATTACAACTGAGAATTTTCTCAACATCAAATACATCTCTCCATTTCAGTCTGAGCAGAATATAGATGGAATATTTCTGTTGACACAAATGCACTAAATCTGTTTTAGAATGTGTTCCAGGGAAAACATCAATTGAAAAATTGATATCAACTAGAGCTGATTAATGTATGAATTGTTTCAGAGCTGCATGCAATCTCCCAGCAATAGTTCTATTTCTTTACTTGAACCAGCTTGCCAATTATCATTATGCATAAATATGAAACTGGGACAAAATTCTGATGATGATGTTTACATCTTATCCAATATGCACATAAATTTAGAATAGTATAAGAAAAAAAAAAAGAAAAAAGCCGTCATTAAAGTCTCTTACGAATGGATACAGCACAATACATTCTGAGCAGTGAACAGCATTTTCTGGCGTGTGTACATACCCCATGACAAATCTCGTTACTCATGTGCAGTAGTTGATTGTACAAAATAAGCAGTCATACGTGCCCACATAAAACACAAATGCAGGAGTGAACGGTGGATACCTAGCTCTAATATTACAGTAGTTACCTCTGGTATCACCTAATCAGATTATCATCATAAACCAAGTTATTTTAATACTGTTCATTCAGTGTTTTGAAGGTTCAAAGGTTAACAGCAGAGCTGGTTGAATCTTGAAAAAAGTGTTTCCTACTGTTGATGTGAATGTTAAATAGCTATTTTAAAGGATGTGTTTATTGCTGTTCAGAAACGTTTGCATGCATGGAGTTCTGTATGCACATAATGATCTTGTAGGTCCTTTCCAACCTTGTGTTTCTATGATTCTATATGTTTGCAAAATGTTTTTCCCCAGTGAAGACCACTTAATTCCTTGGATGAGCAAACTGGATTCTTAATGGTCCTGAGAGGTTAGGAATTCCAGTTCCTGCAGGCCCATTTATACGTCAGTACTTGTCTTCACTATTGGATTGATTCTTTAACAAACTTTATTTGACATTTTAAATAAATTATCCCTGATATATGATTATTTTTTTTTACTCTCATAGGTGTAAAAAAATTTTCACAGTAATATCCTAGATCTTGAGCTCTAAAAGAAGGATTACAGCTTCTGCTGTATGTTGTAACAACCATGATGCACTGTCTTTGAGAGTGAAGACCTTGAGGGCATCACAGAGGACGTGTCCATACAAGGAGCAAGGCTTATACAGGTGGGTAGAAAAATAAAGCAGCAAAGCTAAATCTCTTACAGTGTACTACCAGTGTCACTTTAAAATAGCAGTATCTCACTGTGTAGTTAAAAACATTTTTGCATTTCTATTTTTTCCACAGAAAAGTCAACATTTTCCCCAGGGGAATAGTTTTCCCACACTCTTCTTAATACACCCTACAGATTTCCTAATACTAGTCAGAAGAATGACATTTGCAGGTAACAATGACTTCAGTCTTCTAAAATAATCAGTTGAGATGTAATAAAAAAGACTTAACAAATGTTCATGAAAAGTGTCTAATGCCAAGGGGAAAAAAAAACAAACAAACAAAAAAACACAAACAAACAAAAAAAACAAAAATCATTGTAGCCAGTGGCTATACAGTCTATCAGGGAAAGCCAACTTAGGGGAGAAATACCTACATTCTGGCCAGTCTTTAAAAACTTTCTCTTCCTTCTCTATTTAGCAACCTTTTGCAAGAAGTTCTTGCAAATCCTTTTTGGCAGGGAATAAGTAGATTCAGATTATGTGATTCTTTTGACCATGGTTTTTATGCAAGGGATCTTATCTCAAATGAAAGTATTTGTGTAAACAAAGTTACTCAATTTAGTATTTAGGAGATGAAAAAAATATGTGCTCTGAGCCAAAGTGAGGAGCCGGAACTTCTTCCCCGGTGCAGGCAGGAGAGCCCTGGCCATGGACAGCACCAGTGGGCAGGAATCCAGAAAGCAGGAGAGGAGCAGGCAAAGGAACAGCCTCGAACACTTAAAGCCTGGTTAGCAGCTAAACCCCCTCTCTGCAGAAGCACTGGTTTCGCAAACATCCTTTTTCAAACTTGCACACAGTGCAGAATAAAAACAACTAAATTGCTACACCCTGGGTGAGTAAAATGTGATTGATCAGCAAGTGAAGATGCAAGTGGATGTAACAGCAGTATCTCAGTTTGGGAGTAATGGACAAACAAGCACTGCCACATGCAAAACGAGAGCGAGAAATTGATCTAGTTTTAAGAACTCAGTTGAAGGACTAATAAAAATATTAGACTGCTGGAAGGGCACAGTAAAAAACATAAAACACCTGTTTAACATTACAGCTAATTGTGGGTGAAGGAAATGGCCCTAGCAGAAATTCGTTGAAGACGATTAAATTTAAATGTAATGTTATATACAAAATGTGAGGCCCACTGAATGAATTGGAAACAAACTATGCTCAAAAGTTGTAGATAACACAAAAACAGGTTCAATACAAGGCACAAGCAGCACTGTTACATGTGGCTAAAAACACATTAATGTATTTTCTGAAGGTTTGTTTTTGCCCTCATGCCTTGCAGAAATTCACAGAAAGCACAGCAATAAAGACCTTAAAATCAGGAGATAAGTTCACCTCAAGGTTTAGCATGTGCTGCGTGGATGTTTATATTCTCCAGCATGTTGGAGGCATTAGGGTTGGTAGGAAATACACTCAGCCCGCTCTGAGATGTGAAGTGCCCAGAAGCAATGAGATTAGAAATAGGTAATCCGGGGTGACCCTCCTGCGTCTGTCTCTCTCTTTGCGAGTGCACCGCTGCGCACACAGGCAGGTATCTCGGGGATATGTATCTGCTCTACGCTTTCAGCAGAGTGTGCAGGATTCCCCCCTGGCAAGTGGCCATCTCTGCTTGAGGTAGCTGCCAGAGACTTTTGGCGCATAAGAATGAAAGTACCACTTTCTGTTTCCTTTCCTATTTCTCCCTTTTTTTCTCTCTATATCATTTTTAGCAGTCCCCCATTCCCCACTCCTTTTCCTTCCGTAGAAACTACCCAAACTAGATTATTACTTATTGGAGCCTCTGGTTCCTTACTGATCACTTCATACTGTATTTCTTGAAGTTTTGCTTCCTATGCAACTTCTCCGGTAGCACCTACAGCACAGCCTTCTCTGCTTTTGGAGCTGTTGAGGGTACAGACACAGCACTGAGGGACAAGAGGTTTTGATCAGAGACTCCCAAGTTATTTGGTCTTCCAGCTAATCACCTGGACATACAGTGGTTCCCTCCTTTTAATCTGCTGCCACCTAGACCACATTTCATATGCTACACATGCACCATGTCTAGCCTTTAAATTGCTTTCTCACAGCCATGCTTGGCACACATCCCTCCTCGATGGTGGCAAACACCAAATGCACATCTTTTGCTCCAAACTCAGTCTTGCTAGCATTTCCCCCTTAGACTCAGGCAGATGGGGAGAGCTGCTTGTGCCATGGCCTTGCTTTCTCTACTTATGGTCCCTAATTCCTCAACCACCCCTTCATTTTCTAAGAAGTTTTCAAGTGCCCAGTGTTGCTATCTGTTACGGAGAGTAATAAGGTGCTACTCAGTTCTGATTACACTTGCTTTTGTGCTGGAACAGCATGTTGGTGGCCTGGTATCAACTAAACAGTCATTAATTTGAAGTAGCTGCAAGGTGCTTATTTATTGCTGCCGGAACCTCTGGACACAGGGTGAGAGCTGTGCTTTTGAAAAGAGCTCTGTGTAACACAGAAGCATTTCCCACTCCCCACACCCCAAAGAAATTAGGCAAGCCCTAAGTGCAACAGAGCAGCTGCTTGGCAGCCTTATTAGAAAGCAGCGTAAAGAAGTATGTGAAAAATATTGTATTCAGCTGAAGCTGCAGGGAACAACAGAAGGAAAATAATTAGCCAAGTCAGAAATTGGCTAAGGCACTGGCTTTTCTGAGTCTTGTATTTCCTTCAAAATACAAAGGTTTCTTTAAATAACAAGTAGTAAATGAGACTTTGTTTATAGCTCACCTTAGAAAGCCACAAGCAGAACAGTGCACCCTAATAACATCATTGGCTCCGAAGTGATTCAGAGGCAAGGGGGCCATCTGCTGAATTCCCAGCACCATTTTCTGCTGTATCCTAGAAAATTTTCTCTGAAAGTTTCACAGCCAATTCCTCTTCAGTGCCAGCTCTGCTAGGCCTGTAATGTGTGACAGTACACCTCTGAGCCAGTTTGGCTACAGGTGAGTATTACAGCATATCTGCCATGACTGCAAAAACTACAATCAGCATGCTGATCAACGTAATCTATTCAGGACTCAAAAATCCTGCAGACAACATCACCGTCTGAAAGAAATGCAAGATCACTGCATCATAATGCATTTTGCTAAATAGAAATTTTCAGAGTCAGAAAACTTCCTACCACTAGTTTGTTATATGTTTGTGAACTTAACTTTCCAGGCAAAACCAAAAAGCATAAGCACAGAATCACTTCTCTAAAACAAGCAGCTTCCTTCAGCTTACTGCCCTTTACTCTCAGCAGTGTTGGCACCACGCTCATACTCAGCTCTTCCTTTCCAGTGCAAGTCTATCACAACACTGTTGGTACATGATTCACTGGTGATTGCTTCTCGTTCCACTCCTTCTAAATTCATCACCATTGCCTTCAGATCCCAGCTTCATAACTAGTTCCTTTTCTAACATACAGAAATGGGCAAAGGAAAGGTGGAGTGTTAATGAGATCTTGTGACAATGTCACCACACATTCACATGCACAAATGAAGTGTGTCATCCTTGTAGTCTTCCATATCCTGTTCTTCTTTGTACTGCTACAGCTAAAGGTCTCTCTGTATACCAGGAAGAAGGACCAGATTTGTTTCTGACACAATAATAGCAAAGTATGCTAAATAAATATTATGGAAGTATCCAGACTGAAAAATCCTTGTTCACATAGCCATGAAATTTGATAAAGGTATTTAAAATATTCACCACTGTTCTCATTTCTGAAAGCATAGCCTTAAGTCTACTGACATTTCATGGTCTGTTAATACAACACTTTAAATATAGAAAGGTACACATACATTAAAAACTTTGTAGACTCATGCATAAGATAGCTCATAGTGTACAAATATAGGATGGTTTAATGGTACAAACTATAACATTTAATCTTCAAGGCTACTTCCAAGTTTAGCATTTTAAAAATGACTGTGAGACATAACCTGTATTTTTCAAACTTGTAATCAGGAGGCATTAAATGAAATAACAGAGAGAGGAAAAAAAAAAAAGTACAGGGAATAGAAATAAATGCCACTTGTTTATGACTTACTACTTAAGTATAGAAGTGGTCACAAGTGGTTCTTATTGCTAAAGAAAATACAAATAGATGAAGAGTTTGTTTGTTGCTGTTATTTTTTTTTCCATACTTAAAAAAGTTTTACAACCTCAGTACTAAATTCCAATATGCATGATTCTACATATATAATATAAAAATGTATCCAGGTGTCATTGTTCACTGTTCATTGTTCCCAATTTCATACACACAGATGAGCAAGAAGGTTATGGTCTGGAAAGTTGGAAGTTTGTAGGCACATGCAGATTACTCTAGAGAATCACTGCTTTCCATGTTTAATAGCACACTATTATCTCGTTTGCCAAATAAGCATTTCTTATTCCTTATTTTTCACCTGAAAACTGGACTCCCATATGAAAATATGAAAACAGCATATATAAAAACAGTAGTAAATGCTAAACATCAAACACTTAGAAGTAAAAGAGTTCTAGACCTATAAGTAATAAAACATTTTTTTATCATATACCTCTACTCCCATCACTACACTTGGCTTATCCTATCACCTCGAAAGCCTGACTAGCTTCAAAGTGGTCACTAAAAAAGAGCAAAAAGAGAAAAAGAAAAAAAAAAGTGTATGGTCATTTTGTTTGTTTGTTTGTTTTTAATAGATTTGATCCAAAACCATGTAAAACATCTCAATTCCTTGTCACACAAATCTCAAAAACAAGAGGTTCTGTCCTCATGAAAAGCGATACAAAGTGGTCTTGCTACTTGTTTCAAACTCTGGAAAGCTCACGTGAAAGAATGTTTCTACACATTAAAGAGCTTCTTCTTCTTTTTTTTTTTTTTTTCCCTTTTCCACTAAACTCTAGAGAGTTGGCTTCAGATTACGATGCTTCAGTGTTAAGCAAAATCTGCTTTTTTGAAAAAAATAGATCACTTTTCTTTGATAAGAAAAATCAAAACAATTATTTCTTGGTCTTTTTTCTCTGATATTTGCATTCAAACAGAAATTCCTCCCAGCTGTTGACAGAACTATCTCAAAAATGATGATTTGTTAATGAAGTCAGACAAGGACATTTATCTCATTAAGTATTTAGGGTGAGAGGAGTGGCACACATAGTCACTACATAGCTAGAAAGAAAGGCAAAGTTGGAAAGGATACGAGACATAACACTATTCTGGGGATAATGTCTCCTGACACTTCTCCTCGACTTGCACACCAGTTGTTAAAGTTCTGCTAGATACAAAATACAAATGCGCAACACAAAGTATTACAGTGAAGCTTCTTCCCACTTGAGATCTTTGAGGTCTTTTCCTTTTTACCTCTGGAATTCTGGGGAGAGATCTCAGCTAAGCTCTGATTTCCACCTCTGCTGCGTTTCGGGAGGTTTCGCACACGCCGGCGGACCCGCTCCACGGGTCAGAGAACACAAACGCAGCTCTGCCACGGTCTGATTGATGGTACCTACGGCGCAGTTTTATTACACTGCACTGGAAGGGTACGGCAGTAAAAGGGAAGAACCTGCAGGTGCTGTATCAGAATGCTGCCATAGGACACAGAGGGGATTTTAGGTGTATAATGAAATATTTGGTAATTTACTTCATTCAATCACCGAAAGTCAGGAAATGCGTCATCACAAGCAGTTTCCAAAAGGCGTTTGGGGTGCAGGTGTGTTATGGGGCACTGCTAAAGCCAGAGGGACCGGTGGGATCAAGGCACCCCCGACACCTCCGCAAGTCCGGTAACGAGGATCGCTTGTACAGACCAGTAAGTATCTCACATATTTAGATTCGGCACACTGACGGGGAAAGTTCAGTCACAGTTAGGAAGGTTTTAGGATGCCGCTACCACCATCGTTAGGCGCAGGAGAGGCTACAACGCCCCGGCTCCCCAGGGACGCCCTAGCACGGCGGCTCCCCCGCCCGCGGCGCCCGCACCCCGGGACGCGCACCGGCTGCCGCGAAACGCCTTCAGCCACCCGCGGAGACCGGCTGGCCGCAGCAGCCCGCCGGCTCTCCGCTCTGGCTCTCCCCGAACTTCACGCGTACTCTGCCTAGGTTTCGGTCTCGCCAGGTAGCTCACGACACCCAAACGGCGCCAGTTCGTTTCCGCGGCAGAAAGCGTAGGGGCGATCGCTCGCCCCCCCTCCGCAGCGCCCACGCCCGGGACGAGGCACTGACACCCGGAGCCTTCCCCCCCTGCAGCCTCCAACTTTCCCGCACAGCGTCGGCAGCGACCTTTCCCGCGGCGGGAGCCG
>VXAL01018355.1:855-22257 GCA_013399475.1 Chauna torquata
AATCTATCCCTTAAAAATGTTAGTATGGTCCATCCTTGGTGAGGAAGAACAACCAGATCTGAAGGTGGCTGTAGTTAGAGATCAGTTACACCATAGAGGTAGACACAGGGAAGCACAGTTGCTCAGGATTTTTTTGAACCCCTTTAAAGTCTCAGTTTCTTATGGTCCATATGAAAATCAGCATTCAACCAACACCCTCAACTTTTCCCCTCCGCCTTTTCTTGCAGTTGCATTCCATCCTTCTCTCTTTAAATCAATACCAGACTATATTTAATTCTCTCAAACCATAGCTCCTTCCTGCCTTTGCTGTTGCCTAGTCTTTAGAGGCTGATTGGAAATCAGCTCAATCTGAAATCAGGAAGGGTTGAGTCATAGTTCACTTGGTTCCAGCTCCAAATGTCACTTGGCGATCACTTCTCCTGGCTCAGTGGTAGAAAATGAAATATGTAGAAACTCACCTCGCTTCCATGTGCCCATAGAGATGAGATAGGAAAAACAAACAAACAAAAAAACACTGTCAGTGTTTTCCTGCCTGCCCCTGGTAGAGATTTACACTTCAAAATGTAATTGCAATCACCTACAGTTTTAGTTTTTCTGTAAGATTTAATTCAGGGAGTTTGGGTCAGCAATATGTTTGCATTCTATTGTGTATCTGCAATTATTTTCAGCATACCAAAAGATACATCCACTAATCCTGACAGATAGTGGCTGATACTGAACAATTATGTGCATTCTGGTGGTTAAGCATTGAGTCAATGAAGAGTTTCCTAGTGTTCATTCAGTAGTGGTTAGAGCAAGTTAGAGCAAGAAACACACAATCTGTGAAGAAACTCAATCCAGCTCCTTTCTATGAGGAAATGTGTTTGGTATACGTTGGCCACAAACCCATGCTTATAACTGTCCAAACCAGAGCAAGTGGCTGTATTTTGTCATGCTCTTACTCATCTCTTCATCAGTGTTCCATGTTTTTGGTAATCACACTTGAACTACTGAAACAGCTGGAATAAATAGGAGTTTTTGTGGTAATATTGACTCACAGAACCATAGTCCTACCTGAACTTCTGCAAATTAAGTGTTGATTGTTCTGATGATGCTTTTAATGCTTTTACTCACTAATGGCTATTGTCCAATGAGGGAGCATATGTGCACCAGCCTTGGGATGCCTCATTAATGCATTCCTGAAACAGTAGTTACCAAAGACCCTCTAGAACTTTCGTACAGAGCTCATGGCTATCCTTATGTTACCATAGCAGAAGTGATATATAGTATTGATAAGGGTGTGAGAATACTACTCTGCTCCTTCTAATTAGCTAGTTACTACAGAGATTGTCAGCAGAAACATAGCTGCAGTTAGGTACTAGGGAATACTGACATTCCAGGTTTCAAATGTACACAAGGGCATGTTAAATCATTTTTTGGATTTTTAGTCAAGCTACTAAAGACACCTTTTGTATTACCTACTGTATTTGGAATAACTTGACACAGTCAAACAAATTTTCAATCACATTTGCTGAAGTATTTTTTCAAATCTTAACAAAATCCAGGCCTTATGTTGAGCAGATGCTTATTCTGGTAGTCTTTGACTGGAACTCCACGCCCTGCTGCTTTTGGAGCTAATGGCAAAGACTAAAACAGCTTCTGAAAGTAGTCATGGAAACAAAATGGTGTTTTGCACTGAGACTAGCCATTTTTTTGCATGTTGAACCATTTGTGTTGCTGGCCCCAAGTTTGTTAAATTGGTTTTAATAACTGGTGATCCCATATTGCTGGCAGCATTGGTTACTGTCTTTAGAAGCCAGAATACTGAGGCCAGAACACTGAAAATGAGTGCGATCATCAACCATTTGATTACAAATCCTAGGCACGTGCCTAGTCCTGAAAGATATATTGAGGATCAAACACCTTAGGACAAAAACTCTTTATAATTTAATCACTGCTCCTGATTCTGCTGTCTGTCTGTTAATTGCTGCACACTGCTTATATTGTCTGACCAAAAGGCCACCCTGTGCTCCTTTAACAGTCTCACCTTAAGAACAAAATCAGGACGATTAGACAATTTTCTAAAAATACAACTCATTTTGTTATATATGAGAGACATGCTTGTATTCTCTGGCAAACCAGAAGCAATGAAAGTAGTCTCCAAAATGTATTCCCCTTGATAAGAACACCATGTGCTGTACAGTTTTATGAGCTGTGCCTTACCTTTGGCCTGTGGAATGCATGTGAAATGCTCCAGAAAGAATATCCAAATTGCTGTCTCTGTTCCTTTTAATGGCTTGTAACTCTAGTGAAATGACACAATTCCATGCCCTTAGCTGCAGAAGCTTCTAAATTGAAAGCAAATAGAATCCACTGATAAATGTCCTAAAACCAAACTTAAATAGCCTGACACTAACTGCATCTGTGGTTCCTTGAACTTTCTTATTTCTGTCAACTCCTCTCTGATATTTAGAAGTCTATCTGAAATCAGATGGGACTTCATTCTCAAAGTCCAGATCATCAGTTAAAGAGCACATTTGAATCCTCTGTTTTATCCTCTGCCAAGATCATTTCAATTTCCCTGAGGCATGCATCAAATGCAGTTATCTAAGTAATGGGAGATGAGATCATGTCATTCCTGATCTCAGGTTTCTAGACAACGCCCACACTCTGGGGCAGCAAAAGCTCACTACAGCGAAACCTTCAACCAAATATTTACACAGAATGTTTACATACGCATGGGAGCTTTGACGCTGTACGCGTATTCTCCTATCCAGGGAATCACCTTGTTTTTATAAGCTGACACTATTTACATGACTCTCAAGTCAGCTCAAATTCCTGATACTTCAATGTTTGCTTGAAACATTTTGCAAAGGGTTCTGATTCTCCCCCTCTTTGTTACTTCACTTACAACTCTGTGACACTGTGCACAGAGAGATTTTACACACAGAGAAATCATTACCTTCACTTCTGTAAATTTCTTGGATCAGGCTCTCTCTTCATCAAGTGCTACACTGACAGTTGTCTCTGAGTTACCACTAACATGATGTTCTTAGATGACTGTAGGACAGCATTCCTTCTCTGTGTACTCAGCTGAGTTTATTTGAGCACCCAATTCCACATATGCGTTATGTAAATAAAATGAACACCTAGTCTCAAAAAATAGGAGTGAATAATAATCCTACACTGTTCTCTGAATTAAGTCTGGAGGATTTATTTGGTAATGGTTCCTAAAATATCATTATAAGCTAAGGTCCAAGTGTACTTCTCACTGGTGATACTATGTTTAATCTTTAATCTGTTTTCTTACTAAAATGACCTCTATGTTTATCTGTTCTAAAAGCAATCTCCCAAAATGGTAGCTAAATCTCATATTTTTCTTCATGAAATCATTGTCTCAGATTTGCAGTCTGTAAGTCATGTACTGTTTTGTATAGCTGTTGTAATGGGTGAAAAAAACTCACCATGTGAATGTTATCAGTGCATGCCAAAATGAGAACCTTCAAGATGAGACATCCTGTAGTTCTTATGCAGGGCTGAGGGTGGTTGTTGTTTTATTTGCTGTTGCCTGTGAATTTTGTGATTGATGGCATTTCAGCTTATATATACTTGTTTCTGTTACATTTCGGGTTTGGATATAGACTTGTTCTAAAAAGTGAAAAAGATGGAGGGAAAGGTTTATGTGCCTGTTCAGCCATACGCCTTTAGTGCTTGGAAGGTTTCATCATGTCAGAATGAGACTTCCCATGTACTCAGCACTGTGTCATTCACAAAGCTCAGTTGCCCATAGCTTTGCTAGTTATATTTTGTAGCGAGGTATGTAATTCGCCATAGGTCTCTCTGAATTTATGCGTAGTACCTTTTTGAACTCGGACGTCAGTGACTGTCTCTGTTTAATAGTCTTTGGTTTAAGTAGAAAGTTAAGTTGACATTTGTGGGACTGAAAAATAGTTTGAGGTAATTCCTGTAGGGAGATTTCCTGCCTGTCTGAGCCTTCTTAGTTTGCCACATTGCTGTCACATGTGGGATTTTGTTGCTTGCGTTTGCACCCCTGTAAAATGGTCAGCTGACATCAATTCCCAGGCATTAGGAACTGTGTCCTCCCCCCCCCGCAGCTCCTTCTAGGAATACCGGGAACCTTCCAGCAAAAGGTGCTCTTCTGGAGCCTCTCAGCCAAGCACGTGTCCACTGACTAAGGCCTACTAAGGTCACTCAGAGTTGACATAGCTCTCCAAAACCTTCCTGCACTTGGAGTATTGCCTTGCTAGCTCCTGTGGCTCTGAATGAAAGGTGAATGTTACAAAACTCTGTATAGCTGGTCCTGACATTTTACAGTTTCAAACACTGCAGTGTCTCAGCTACCTTTAATGCTCAGCAATTTGTCTGATACGGGACTTTCTCCAGGATTTCTTCCTTTTTTCCTCCAACTTGTCTAGGAGCGGTCTCTACTCAATGCTGTGATGTGGAGATGATGTAGTGAGAGCCTGATGCAATCTGTTTGGCCCAGATTGCACCTGAGGTTCTTTGGCTTGTGTTTTCTGTTCCCATCCAGACCTCTTGGCTTTCAGAAATGCCTAGCCAGTAGAAAATACTAGGAACAGGTAGGCCATCTGAATGTGGTTCTATATGCTCAACCTAAGCTTAAAATTCAAAGATCTGGGTAATTTTTAACAGTTTTGATGAAAAAGGAAGGCACAATGTTGAAAATGTAAAGACAGATGAGAATTTGTGTTAAGTATTTAAAAATGGCACAAGTTATAATGAAAAGTGATTTTACTGAATCAACATGAAAATAGTATAAACTACAGAAGAAATATACATAGTTACTCCATAGGAATCTGATCTGTACATTTTTGAAAGGATACAGAAAATTTAAAGAACTGAACAAGAAGGAAAAGGTAGAGGGAAGGACAGAAGGGCAATGCGAAAGAATTTAAGACTATCAGTGAATTAGTAATTAGTATAAAAGTGTGCTAAGTTTTTCAATGCTCATTGCCCTTCTTAATAAGTAAAATCATGCAGAAAATCCGAAGACTCTTATAGGGCTGTGTTATTGAGATTTCTTTCCAGCTCTTCACAAGAAGAGTATAAGATTTCTAATACGCAGTACTTAACTGATTGAGGAGTTTGAGAAGTATTGTGCTCTGTCAGACAGTAAGTGCAACCTCTCCTGCAATATGGAAGAATGAAATATTAGAGCTGCTCTCTGGCATAGCTTGAAATGCTGAGCGCTCCCTTCAGAGAAGAACGTGTTTGATTGTGATACAAGAGCAGGCCATTGCAAGGCCTCATGGAAATGTGTGGGGGTGGGGGGCTTGAAGAATGTAGCCTCTTGGAGTGCAGGGGAAGATGAAGCAGCATGCTTCTGCACCCTGTAGGTCTGAGCGAGATGGAATACAAAATCCACCACTGCTAGAAAAACAGAACGTAATAGCTTAAATAACATCAAATAGTTTAAAGTACTTCGTTATGTGATTCATAAGTTTATTGGCTGAAGAAAGCATCAAATTGTGAGGCGCAAGTCCCCCTTTCAGCTACTATTGCAAACATAAATAAGGAGAAGCAAAGTTTAAAAAAATGGTATGGTAATAGCATTGTTCGTTCATATTCTTGAACGTGTTAACCCATTATTGCTTAATTTTGTTTTGGAAGATTCTGCAAGTCTAAACAATTAAAAAATGATAATAAGGCATACATTCCTGTGAACTATATTCTGTTATTAAAATATACCAAATGTGACCAAACTCGTGGGTTTCCCATCTGTATTTGCTATGGAGCAGCTAAGCATTGTGATACAGCCCTAAATGTTAGGGAAAGAGCTTTCTTTTTATACTGTGATATTACATTGCTAGTCTGCACATGAATGTGTTCCATATTAATTGCTCCTGATTGTCTCCATGTGTGAATGCTTTTATTCTACAACAAGAGTGGGTGAAACCCAAATTTCAAACCTTACAGGAATGAAGCCCTCTTGATGAGAACTAACAGTGCCCAAGCATGCAATTAATTGAGAACAGCTACTGAATTAGGGAGAGATGAACTAAGTCTGAAAAGCCCATGAACTCACATTAACATTGTATAGAAGGACACAGAACAAAGTTGTTTATGTCCTAGAGAATATGGGCACAGGCCATTTAACTGACATAAGCGTACCAGTTTTACCACATGTGGCCAAGGAAAAGGCTAATCCCATTTGATTCATTCAAACATATTCCAAAAGGAACTGGAGCAAGGGACTGGCTGACATAGGAGGAATCCAAAAAAGATTAATATACCTCTAGTGTCTAGGAATTTGAAATGCAGTTTCAGTCTTGGTATTCTATGCTAATAAATATGTGCTAATACAGGAGTTCTTAACCATAAGGTGGAGATAAATTTAATTTTAATTTCTTTCCCTTTCCTCAGGTTTGTTGTCAGTTTAAATAAGTAGTCCATTTTTTCTTGCCAAAAAATGACAAACCACTTTGTTCTTAATTTTTAACTCTGTTCTGGTCTTTCTCTTGAGTTCGATTTTGTGGTGTTTTGTGTGATATCAGGAAGGAAAAACAAAGAATGCAAGGACATTTCTGTAAATAGCAAATATGAAAGTGATTGTTCCTGTCTCCTGTACATGGCACAAAGAGGCTGCTTCTGTTAAAGATTGGATACAGTTTTATGTCTCTGTGTAGTATAATCTTGTGCAATTACCTCAGTGTGGTTCAGAAAAATAACTCTGTAAATATGGCCATGCAGGAGAACACGGCTGTTTCTCATTTATTTCATAGAAACTTTTTTCCTTCTTTAAGTTAAATAAATGTTTTGTCAACACAGCTAAAACAGAGAGTATGTGGGTCAAGGTATTATCTGTCTCAGTTCTGTATCAACAGCAATTATATATATTTTAATTCTGGAAATAATTTTATTATTCTGCTGAAAATAGGCCAAAGTGCTAACCAGCCCAACCCAATTTTGCCTCCTTTCTCTTTTCTCCTGCCCCAGCTGTGGGATTTGCAGTGCTAATAGGAGAAAAAGCTGTGAACTTTTCATATTCTCACAGATCCTGATTCATATACTTAAACTTATGCCTACCTTTTCAGCATGTGTGATGTCCCACCAATTTGTGCTTTGAAAACTGAATTGGAATTCAGGAATTCGCATTGTTCATTTTGGCTTTGTATCAGATTTCTTGTATTTCCTGAGCAAATCATGTAGTCTCTGTTGGCATCAGTTTTCCTGTGTAATATAGAAGTGATAACTCCTTTAGTATATACACTTTGTGGAGGTGAAGAGCTTCTGTGACTTGTATAAGTAAGTGGTAGTGGGTAGCTGTTCCTTTGAACATTGTATAAAATCTGAAACTCAGTGACTGAACCACCGATGGCAAAACTGTAAGCTAGAGCTCCTCGTTCAACTCACACTTCTGGATCTGCTAGAGTGCGAAATTTTAACAGAGGAAAATAGTAGAAGGCTTCCAAATGAAAACAGCTTGAATGAAGATTAATTTTGGAAATTGGAACTTGGTAGTTGTCCATAGACCTAGAACAAAAAAAGACAACCAGGAGCCATAGCGAGAGCTGAGAATCTTTTCCTAGCTTATATGAACAGTGATCTGCCACCAGATCTTTCGCTTAACGACAGAATATCTGGTGACTATGTCATTGAAGACTACTCACAGAAAACTGCTATTCGTCCTATCTGCTGCACAGCAGCATTTCATTTTGATTCCTGATATAGCTTGTTTGCTTTCTTTCTTGCAATAGAAAAATTTCCATGGAAGTAAATAGGAATTTTGCAGTTTATTGCAATAGGACACACATTTCACCATTGATTTGGTGGTTTGTTTTTGGTGTGTGGTGGTTTGTTTTGTTTTGTTTTGTTTTGCTGAAGGCAAAATGTTCTTTGTTTATAGTGGCACTCATTTGATTATTAATCTTTAAGTGAAATAAGTTTAACTACTGCAGAAGTTTCATGGGAAATTAGTTTTGTTATGGGACTCCAGAGACGAATTTTCTGTTGTCTGTCTTGTAACAGACAGTCTGCAAACTTTTGTGTATGTATTTCCAAAATGTATGTACCTTTAGAGAAATCATTTATCACTTTAAAGCTAAGAATATCATCAACTTATATCAGCTTTTAAACAATTTGTACATATCTTAGGTTGCAAGCTTATGGTTTCTCCTTCAGAACCAGAGCCTATGTTTTGTGCATTGGGCTTTAAAATGCTAAATACATTTTAAAGTGAACTACTGTATGATAAGGATCTCATCTTTAAAATGTTCGTATTTATCAACGTTATCAGAAAAACATGACTGGATGTGAATGTTCCAACATATTTGTTTTCTTGCTATTAAACTAAACTGACATTCTGAAAGGACATTCTCAAAGCAACTTCTTCAGATGCTGCTAAGTTGTATTTATAATTAGTTCCCAATTTAGCTATGCAAGCAGAAGGGAGGAGGTGTGCTTATGTTTTGCCAGATATGTGTTTTTTTTCCCTTTTAAATGTAATTATAGGAGGGTTTTTTGTATTTAGACCATCTTAACAGACATCCTCTCCTCAGCTACCAATGTGTAGTTATTGCATTTATGCATTCAACTTCTTAGTCAAGTGATGCTATTTTTTTTTCTGCTGCTGCCTGACAGCCACTAATAATAACACATGAGGACAGTCAGACAAAATGAAGACAAATGCTGCTTGTCGCAGCAGAATCATAATGTCTCCAGACTCAGTAAAGACAGTCTAACTGTATGTGGATGCTCCTTATAGCTTATTTAGGCCTGTGGTTTTTCCCTGTGGTTTTTTTTTCCCCTTTTTTTTTAATATTTTTTTTGGAAAAGCAAAAACATTGTGCAGAAATACATTAAGGCAACATATGGGCCTGTTAGTTAGCCAAAACAATGTGGAGCCATGGAGAATAGAGATTGCAATGCACAGATGGATATTGTAAAAAATTCATGAGTGGCGTAACAGATCTAAAAGGTAAATTTTAGTCAAAATTCAAGTGGAAGGCATAGAAAATGTTTAAGAATGGGGCTTTACAAGATTTTTAAGTCGCCTGATATGAAACATTGCAAATATTGTACAGATGTGTTTATTCCATTATTTGATTATCACGTTTCATCACAGCAATAATTATGTCTATATAGGTATATGACATCAGATGTAGAATACTGATAAACAATAGCACTTTTCTTCTACTTGATGTAAACTCTGCAGTATTAAATATCCATATTATTTCCAGTTCAATATTAGAAAATGTCAGTCATTGTGACAAGCCTGGCAAGAGCAGTGCGTTGAACAGCCCTATGTGTAGTGGAGTGCTGGTTTAAATAATCGCACTTCCATGTTGCATTACTTTGTTGGTTAGAATCAGACTCTATACAGAAAATGAGCGAACAGTGCTTCTCTCCTTTAAATTCACTTCTTCGTAACAAAACTAAACAGCTCACTGAAACAGAAGGGAATTGCTTTTGCAATGGGCAACATGCAGTGCTTACCCACAACTAAAATCTGATCTCATTTTTCTTGGACGTAATTGAGGGCAGAATTTGGTATTTAAAATAACATTTATATTATCTCTGGAACTTGTGAATGTTTCTAGCTTTTATCATGTTCTTTATTAAGGGATTATATGCTATGGCAATTTTTAAAGACATGCTTTTTTTTTCTTCTATTGTCTTGATTATCCTAGATGTGCTTTGAAAAGCTAATGCACTAGGAGTCCATTTGCTTCTGCATTAAAAAAAATGCTTACAAATTTGACACATACTTTCATGAATATACTGAATGGCTGTATGTTAATACTGAGGTATCCTTGTGCTTCATTTCTGCAGAAGGTAATCTGACTGTAAAACTGTAGCAGTTGCTAGTTTTGATAGTGGCAGCAATGGGAGTGCTAGTGTGGAGAGAAAATCCAGAAAGGTGGGAACATTATGAGCATCACATGATCTAAATCTGTTGTAAGCAATGGTAGCCGTCAGAACTGGTGGAAGGAGACAGGAATATACCTAAGGTAAATGACCCATTAATTTTTTGCTTTTTGAACTAAAAGCCTTGCTGCTTGTGCATTATTTCTGGTAATTGCAGATAGTGAAAAGAACAGTAGGACAGAAAAGGCAACTGATTCAAAGATGATGCTCTTCTAGATTTTTTTGTACATTGAAGTGTTATGCTGTCAATACAGCCATGGCTAGAGAAGCCAAACGTGCAGACCATACCAGCCAAAAGATGACTTTAAATCAAAAGGTGTAGTTTCCTTATGTGGATACATGTTTTGAAATTATGGATAGTTCACAATTTTTCTTTCTGCAGAATTACACCAGGGAGAAAAAAGAAACAAGATGAGAGGAAAAGGGAAGTAGTACCATTGCAAATATGTACCTCTTGTATTAATATAGGTTTCCTATGAAGATTAGAAATGAACTGATTGGAATCATACACTTGTGGCAAACTATTTCATCCATGGTCCATAGGTTTAAAAGGACTACTCCCTAAAAATTCTTGAGAAGGCCATCTCCTTTCAGTGATCTTAAGCATAAATGTTGATTGAATAAATCACTTCTCTTAGATTTCAGTGAAAAATCCACGGTTCCCATCTGTTGTGGATTTTATTGTAATTTTATTAGTAGAGGAAACTTTCAAGTAGGGATTTGAAGTAAAGATGGAAGATGGCATTGTGGATGCTTGTGGAAAGCCTCTATTTTGCATGAAGTGCACATAATAAAATTGCTGGATAATTTGGATATATCAAAAGTGCTATGATTTGTGGAACAGGAGCAGAAGGGCAATATTCCTGTATGAAGTTAAGAGAGAGCAAATAGGCCAGTTAGTACCTGTAAAAGTATCTTGTACCCAATTTAACAAGAAAAGGTAACAGAGAGAAAGTGGCAGTAATCATGACATTAGAGGTAATGACCCAGGAAACGCATAATTTTAATAGCCTTTTCAATAAATAGACAAGGTAGACATCATTTGTGGGACTGTAAAAGAAGGGATGACAGAAGTAGAGACACATGGTGATAGGAGCCTTGACAAAGTTCTGCTTGAGTAGATGAGGAAGAAAGGCAAGATAACAGGAAAGTTATGCAGGGAGACTTGGCAATGTTATGCCCAAATTAGAAGTGAGGAAATGATCCAAATATTTTCATTAGAACTGTTTGTGTATCTGCTTCTCATGGAGAAATAATTTTGATGCTGTTAGCCAACTGTTTGCATCAAGAAGAGATATCTGTCCCTTTCTAAGCATTGTTTGAATTTCAAGGGACTCTTCCCAAACCAAATGTCAGAAATTTTCTATGCTGCTGGAAAAGAACAGAAAAATTGAAGTACATTTGCATATGCAGGTGAATATTTAAAGGGGAAAATGTTTTTTAAAATAGTAGCAATAGAATGTTGTATTTGGAATATTAAAACAATGATAACCATCCAAATAAAAAAACTATAAAGTTAAGCATGCTCCAAATACGGATGTCAAGCATAATCCTGCCAAAATGTAGAACCATTAAAAATAGGGTACCTGCAAAACTGAAAGGCATGTCTTTATTTCAAGGACCTAAGCCTTTATTTATATAACTGTTCTGTAGTAATGGACAACTTTCACTGTGACAATAAAATACAGCGCTAATGACTTGCCAACATTCTAATGTCATTCCAGTGGCATAACTTCAGAGGTGGGACTAAAATCTGATTGCTTGCTATTTTAAGATAAGACAATTCAGGAGGTGCTAGCAATTCACCTTCTAGCTCTATGTCAAGATTCTCCCTGTAAATTAAATTATTAATTGGCGTGTATGTCTGTTTATTTAATGAGGAGCGTGACAGCCTTTACTGGCGCATATGTGAGAACAAAAACATCACAGTAGGAGCTTCTAAACTGCCCGGCAAGCCAAGGGGTTAAGCAGTTTGATATGCTGTATTAAAAGTAGCTGTTATTAGCAAATGTTGTCTGGCTCGTTGTAACATAAATACCAGAATGTGGTATTCATATGGAAGAAAATATAGCATATTTATGCAATTTGTAAGTCTGCAGTAAGGATAAAAGTTTACTTCCTGCATTCTTTCATTTCCACTTACTTGTGTGAAACACGTATTACAGAACACTCATTTTCTAAGTTTTACAAAATTATATCCTGTTCAAAGACCAGCTCCAGCTTTGGCTGTGGCTGTGCGGGGCAGGGTTGGCAAGGGGCACAGATGATAGCAGATGGATTCTGTAATGCAGGAATGTGCACAGGTCAAAATCCTGTAGAACACAGTACATAGAGACCAGCAGTGCAGCCAGACTCCCCTCTCCCCAACTGGTTTCTTGAGAGCTAAGCAGCGGCCTCTTTGGTCCTATTAACAGCAGCAACTAAATGGGTAAGAAAGTTTCCAGGTTCTGTGGCTCCAGGAAAAAAAAAAGCAGATCTGTACAGTATTCACCCACAAATTACACTATCTGCTTCATGCAGTAACCTCTGTATGAGGCTGCTCATGGTCTTTATTTATATATATATATTATTCTTAAATAACTTGTGGGCTTAAATGAGACAGAATTTTCTCAAATGGCTTTTTTGATTTATCCACAGAGGAAGTTGTTGGGTCCTGCTCCTGCCTCATTGCAGTCAGGGGCAATTTTTGTCATTCACAAGGCAAGCAGAAGCAGTCCTATTAGCGTGTATAAAAAGAAAGAGAATCATGCTGTATTTTGACTCCTCTTTTGCATCTCTGATGAGTACAGTAGCTGAATAGAGTGGGAGGCATTTTCAGCTTACCATGTGTTTGGATCCCTTTTAGGATCTTCCTCATACTCCTGACCCTATTCCTCTATAGGCATATATCTGATGGAGGTTCTGAAAAAGTGAAGATTTTGTATCTTGTAAGAAACAGAAAATGGCTTGTATTTTTAAAGGTCATTGCTGTTTGACCTTCTTTACCACTTGAATATTCTGATTAGCTGATGGGACTTTGGAAGCATAACAGACCTCAGACTCATTTCTTCCCCTTTCTATTTTTTGTGTATCAATACCAACCTTGAAAAAAAAAAAAAAGCAGACATCTAGAAACTGGGGAAGAAAAAAATAGATTATGTAAATTTGTTGTACACATTTGAACCTTTTATACACTGTAGCTTTAATCTTCTGTTAATACGAAAGAGCAGATTAACCTACCTCTTTCCAGTGGTTTCTTGTGCATTCTTTGTAATTAAAAAGTTTGTTACAGTATTTCTTTGAAACGTCCAAGGAATATGTAAACGTAAACAGAAATGACAAAATACAAACTGGAAAATACAGAGCGCTGTTAATGTCATAGTTGCATTTTGTAGTTCTGGAAAACAAATCAAAAGATTTTTGTGGACTAGCAATATCAGTAAACTATCATAAAATAGAAGTTGATTATGAATGGATTCTAAAATATGGCTGTATGGGGCACAAGGAAATGTGATGGTCTGTGCTGCCTTCCAGTTCTGTGTTTCTATATTTTTCATGAAAGAAAAACAGAAAAAAACTTGTGAGATGCCATTTCTCTGTGTGTTTAGTATTGTGTACATAAGTGCCTGATCAATTATTAGGTAGTGTTTCTTCAAGTTCTACTTGTTGCTTTACATATATTTTTACTGAAAATAAAACTACAGTTAGACTGATCATTCATAATAGGCGCACAATGCCTTAATGAAGGAAAATGTGAAGATTAGAGTGGTTTTAAAAGAAAATTAATTTCCTGCATTTTTATCCAACCAGTTTCATGAAAGCATTTCATTCTTTAAAAAAGGATTTTAAATTATTATGTCAGTGTACCACTCATATGTTGGTGGTTTGCTAAAAAAATTGATGGGCCTTGGAATACGTACTGCTTGTATATTCTCTGTATTGCCTATACATTGAAAGAATTTGCCTGCTTTTTCACATTCTGTTTCAAAGGAGCCCTCTGCTGGACAGCCTGCCTTGATATATAGTACTTGTGTGTGTATGTGCACACACAGAACACAAAACTATATAAATATACAGCATAGATTTGCTATTACCCAGAAGTTTCTTTGTGATTGAAGAAAGCATAAGCAACTTGGAATAAAAAATCGGACAGGATATTTTGTTTTTGTATGCTTACAGTGTAACTGGTTTAAAATGAAACATTTAAATTTCTGAAGAGTGCAGCATGTTGTGAAACGTATTCTTACTAAATTAGTATTAGAGAGAATTTAAGAAGTGGATCTTTCCAAGCATAAACAATTGATTTAGAAAATAGCATGTGAGTTATGCATTAACTACAGTGTGGATAGTGTGTGGATGAGATCCAGCTGGTCTCTGGATGAGGGGATCGAGTGCAGTATGTTTGCAGGAGACACCAAGTTAGGCAGGAGTGTTGATCTGTCTGAGGGTAGGAAGGCTTTGCAGAGGGATCTGGTTAGGCTAGAATGATGGGCTGAGTGCAACTGCATGACATTGAACCAGGGTAAGTGCCGAGTCCTGCACTTGGGTCATAACAACCCCATGCAGCAATATAGGCTCGGGGAAGAGTGGCTGGAAGGTTGCCTGGCAGAAAAGGACCTGGGGTTGCTGGTCAACAGCCAGCTGAATGTGAGCTGGCAGTGTGCCCAGGTGGCCAAGAAGGCCAGTGGCATCCTGGCTTGTATCAGAAATAGTGTGGCCAGCAGGACTAGGGAAGTGATTGTCCCCCTGTACTCAGCACTGGTGCGACCGCACCTCGAATACTGTGTTCAGTTTTGGTCCCCCTACAAGAAGGATGTTGAGTTGCTCGAGCGTGTGCAGAGAAGAGCAACGAAGCTGGTGAAGGCACTAGAAACCAAGTTTTATGAAGAGTGACTGAGGGAACTGGGTTTGTTGGGTCTGGAGAAGACAGGGCTGAGGGGAGACCTCATTGCTCTCTACAAATACCTGAAAGGAGGGTAGTGAGGAGGGTGCCAGTCCCTTTTGTCAGGTGACAAGTGATGGAATGTGAGGAAATGGTCTCAAGTTGCACCAGGGGAGGTTTAGGTTGGATGTTAGAAAGAATTTCTTTACAGAAAGGGTGGTCAAGCATTGGAACAGGCTGAGGGACATGGTTTAGTGATGGATCTCAGTAGGTCAGGTTGATGGTTGGACTTGGCGATCTTGAAGGTGTTTTCCAACCTAGATGATTCTATGATTCTGTGTTGTTCTTACCTTTCTATATTGCATGTATTGTCTAAAATGATTTAAATCTTTGTTATTTTTTCTCTGCGCTTCAAAATTAGCTTTAATTTGATCTTTGTTGCCACATGGTGATTTTATTAGTAGGGCTGCAAATCTCATTATGTGCAAAGTGCAAATACTGCAGAAAAATAAATAAATACATGTAGTACAACCTTAAAGAAAATTGAAATTTACCCAAGTAATACGTTAGTAGATTCAATAAATCATTCCTTATTGGCTTGGAAAGTTGATGTCTAGTTTTCTGTTTGTTTCAGAAAATGATAAATGAACATTTTGAATTTTGGAAAGACTTGCTGTTAGATCTAAAGATGTATCATTTCCAGGAGTGCCTTACTGTATGGTTTAAAACTTTTTTTTCCTTCTGACCTTGCATAGAGTGCTATCTTTGTTACATGTTGGCAGAGCAGCGTTGGAGTTGAAAGTACCTGAGCTGTTTGTAACATCAGTGGTAAACTGAGCATGTGAAAGGAGAGGAAGTCTTGAGCAGTGCTGCAATAGACTGTTCAGCATGAGCTGATGTATTGTGTGTAGGCCCTGACTTCTCATTAAGAACAAAAAGTTATTGCAAGATTTCTTTCTCTCTTTCTCTTTCCAGAAGATGTCAATGTGACTCAAATTGTGGCCACAGATAGCTAATCACTAGTCAGTAAGGGCCAGAAATGACAAGGTTGAGAGAAGTTCAATATGTTGTATTTTTTCAGAGAAGTTGAAATAACTGTCATCTCTATCTCTGTTTCCACCAGAAGCAAGCTCCCAATATATCCTTAACTTGACAAATTTAACAAATTCTTCAGGCTATGAAGTGATCATACTTTAGGTCTTACTTTATATAAACCTATATTGAAACTGACAAAAGTCCATGAACCTGTTAATTGGAATCTGGTTACTAAAATTCTGTGTTACACACTTAACCTCATAATCTAAGGTTCCACAAAAACCGGTATACTGCTGCCTGGAATAACAACTTCCAGAGATGAGAGAATACTAGCCATGTTGTTGGATTTAATGATCTGCTTGTTTGCAACAAAGCTGACTAAGATCATCAATTAAATTCATTTAAGTCACTGCAGCCAGCTTTCAAAAGATTTAAAAATGAAGTCTTTTACAGAAGTCACACTATATAGAATATTTATTTTTTACTTAGGGTTTGGTTTATTAGTTGTTTTTTTCTTGCATTTGAGGCCTTTGTGTATTTCAAACATTTGTATCTAAAATTAAAATAAAAATTAATCTTCTTTGCCAAGTTGGCTGGTTAACTGCCAGATGAGTCAAATAACATACAAATGCACTATTCTTTCATGATTTTTTGATGGAAAATGCTTTCACTGTGACTTTTTCTGCTTTTGGTTAGCAGTTAAAAACATGCACACACACTACTACCACTGCTACTTTCTTTTACCTGCCAGCAATATTACAAGAATTACAGTTATTTTTCTTCAGTTAAGAAACTGGAGTGGATTCCATTATGAATGTGGTAGTGTGGCTCCTAGAGTGGTAAAGGAGTTGATGTTGAGTGACATTACAAGCAGTTACTTCACAAGGCTTAAGGATCTGATCCAAACCCATTGAAATTAATGAATATACTCCCATTGACCTCAATTGGCTTTGGATTGAAGGCTGTGATTGTACTGCTGCTTCTTGGGACTTTTAGTCCAGAAAACCAAAGACAGAATCCAGAAGTCATACCCATGTTTCCTGCTTTCTAATGCAGAGCGCAGGATCTTATGCTGACTCTTTTTCTTCCTTCATATTTTTCTTTCTTCTTTTCCCTTTCAGAACTCTACTTTCTCTTCCAGTACACGTTTCATGAGTTCTAGGAGCAGTAAAATGCAGACAGTTTTATTCAGATGTGGGCAGGTGTGAGCTTTGAATAATCTGTTTTACTGTAACCAGAAAATTTAATATTAAACAAGTTAAAAAGGAATTCAGCATCCAGCAGAAACAGAATGCTGCATTACAGTAATCAAACAAAACATGGCATGGCCTACTACAGCATACTGGCTTCTGTGTAACAGTGTACACTTGAATAAGTAAAGAAGTTTAAATGAGCAGTATGGTACACCCTGTAGGATGCTTCCCCTGATTGGGGAAGTCTAATATTGGGAACTATGACATAACTTTCACCAAAGGCCTAACAAGTATTCTTAATTATGATCAGTTTCTGGTATGTGTGAACTATATGTACTGTCTTTTGTACCCACACCCATTTACCTTTGCTACACATGCAGAGCTACTAAGGGTCCAAATCTGTGACAAGGCAAATGGGTGGTCCTACTGGGTAAGATAAAAGATCCATATACCTTAGTGTTCTGTCTTTGGCAGTGGCCAGTAGGAAATATTTTGGGAAAAATATTAGAGTAAGGCAAGCATATGACAAAATTTTCCTCCTGGTTTTGTCATTCTCCAGTTTAGGTATTTTCTGAGCCAAATGTGGTACCTACAGTTTCTTATTAATAATAATAATTGTTCTTATTATTATTTTCTCTTTGATGAGCTTGCTAATTGCTTTTACATTTGTCTAGGACTTTGGCTTCGCAGTCGTGTGTGGCAACCAGTGATTGTAACTGTGCACTATGTGAAAAAATACTAGTGTTTAAACCTGATTCCATTTGACTTCACTCGTTGCCTCTAAGAGTCTTGGGGGGTCGGGGGACGCGAGGGTGGGGTGGGGAGAGAAAGGAAGAAACAAAGACCATGCATGCTCACCCTCATCTTCTCTATGCTACTTGTGACTTTATAGTTCTGTCCTGTTCCCAGTTGATCTCTTGTTTCAAAGTTTAAGAGATTTGGTGTATTCAGTCTTATCTCATGTACAAGCTATTTGATATTTTAAATCTTTTAATTGCTGTTTTTTTTTTGTATAACATACATGTTCAGAACTAGTTGATTACTGAGTTGGTTTAAAATGTTTTAAAGTGAAGTGTTGGACTGCAGTAAGAAGTATGCTGTAGTCTGGCAAGGCCTAGAAAAAAAAAACTCCCATTCATTTAGACTTAATTGCACTTTTATGCCTCACTGATTGCTTTTTTCCCAAAGTCCTGCTTCAAGCACTAGTGTATCTCAGATTGTTTTTTGGAAATCACAGTCCATGTGATTCTGCTTGTATATCCTTTATCAGGTAAACACCGTTAGTGGTATGTCTCTACAAAGTAAAAAGTCTGCTCTGAATATGGCAAGTACTAGGAGAGTACTGAGGTCTACAATAAAAAATAAAGAAATAAATACATCAGTGCTGCAGCTGCTGGGCTCTGACTTCCTGAGCGTCTGCTCTCACAAGAAGAACAAGTGAGACCCATGGTATCCTCGAGGTTCACATTTATTGGCAGCAGAGAGATTCCAAGTGAAAGACAATAAATGAGAGAATTAATGTGGATAGCGACATCGCGTTACATCAGTCAGGGTGTGTGAGCAAGGAAGCTGGCAGTCTGTCGTGTTCACAGAGAGAAGGACAACAAGTTAAAGTTTATTGATTTTGTTGTTGTTCAGTATCCTCCATCCAGAACAGAAGCAAGGAGATTAGATATTTTTTTTAATATAGTCAACTTCATCAGAAATGTGACTGTTAGTGTAACTGTGAAGCAGCCAACAGCTGGAAAAATCATTTAACCATTCTGATGTTGTCCCTGCACCAGCTAATTGAGGATAAATATGCTCCTAATGGTGTTTTTTACATTTTATCTATTCCTTGCTGATGATGCTGGCTCTTTTCAAAGAGCACAGAAACCAGCTCTGACGTAGGAAATACCTGAGCCACAGATTGTTGGGAGAGTATTTGGAGAATGTATAACATAAGGATTAGGTGGACCTGTGGCCTGACTAGGTTGTTGTTCTTACATTAAAGTACCTTTCTTATCCATCAGCATGATAGTTGTAGCAGAATTAAGCAATATTTTGGAAAAACTCGATTTCAGTTTAAATGTCCAGCTCGGTGGACAGATTTCAGTAAAGCTCAGTGCAAGCTCTTTAAAAAATGTGATTCTTAATGAACTGGCAAGATTTGTGGGCAGAGACAAAGCATTTCTCTTACAATCTAAATATAGTTTTACAGGTTTTGTATATACATGATCACATTGTGTGTGGTATATGCACATTACCACACTGTGTGCTTCATTCCATTCTTGCAACTGAAATCCTGGAAATCTGCTTTAAAACAGGGCAGATAATCCTAAAGGTCCTTCTGATTTTAGGCAACAGTCCCTTCGTTTCCCAAGCATCAGAGAATCTGTGCCCCTTTTTAATTTTCTGAGCCTAAATCAGACGTTTGGACATATAGATGCTGAATCTCTGTGTAACTGGGGTAAAATTAGTCTGCTTAGCAATGTATCTGTGAGTTGGGTTACTTGATATGGTTGTCTGTCCATCAGAACAGTAGAGATCATTCAGCAGTTCCCTCGGCACTTTCGCTTTAGTCTCCCAGGAGAACCAGTGCTGTCATTGCAAACTTCTCTTTCATTCATTTCCTAACATGAAAATACAGTGGACTTTCAGAAGTGAGGTGGTCAAGGAACCATGTGACTTTGAACCTAAACATTGTATGTACAGATTATGAAAGTAACTAATTTAAACCAAAAATATAATGGTGATGATGGTCATGATTCTTCATGTTGTTATTTAGGAGAACTTAATGTAGTTTGTTTCACAGTGTGTTTCCAAAGTGTTACCAGTTTCAATGGTCTGTTCTGCTGTTCCTCAGGAGAAAAGAAATCTAGAAAATCTACGCTTGAGGTTTTATGTACACAAAAGATGCTATTTGTGAGTCAGCAATATTTCAACTTGACTAGCACAGAGCATACAAAGTAGCTATGAAACAATTTAAATTAGGAGTGTGAGAAATTTAATATAGAAAAAGGCTTAAACATGTTGTTTTAATTTTGATCTGGCTCCTTACTGCAGACCCCCCAGAACCACCTCTGTGAAGCAAAGGTCCTCATCCTGATCCTTTTTAAAGAGGAAGGCGTCTAGAACTTTCTGGCTTCCAGGACAAAAGAGAAGGTGAAGAAGAGAAAAAAAAAATCAGAAAGAAACCAGCCCCAAAGTACATCCATATTTGAGGCAACCTGGTTTCTTCTTCATACAAAACTAGTTCTGCTTAGATCCTGTGTCTGGGTTCTTTTAGCAAATGCTTGGCAGTTAATGAGAATGTGGAGCTTGCAGTGTGTGATCTGTCTCTTCTCCCTCAAGTTTTAACAGCCTGGATACTGTGATGATGGCTTTCTAAACACTGTTGAGATAGTAAGAGGTCCATCTAACCTCCACATCTGGTTTCATACAAAGCTTTTCTTGACCCCTTTCTAACATCTAAAACATTCATTAGATGGAGCAGCCTGTTCTACTTGTCTTCAGCAAAAGGCGCAATAAGCCCAATTCCTTCTCCCGTTTCAACAGCCCTTTTCTAGCAAAATGCCTAAAAACGCTAAGGGTTATATGGGGTAATATGTGACATCAGCCACTTGACATAAGCCACTTCTTAGATAATGCTTAGTTATTAGTGAAAATATTATCATCTATGTTGAAGAGAGGAATTATTATTTTTGTGATGCAAGGGAAACTTTTAAAAATTTCCTATCTCTGTATCTTGCCATAACTGTACTCTTTACTATTTCTTACATTTTTGTTGAGTATAATGTATTTGAGCCTGTGATTGTGACTGAAGTGCTTGGAGTTAAAAACGTTTTTGTTGAGAGGGGCTAATATGCTGATAAAAATGAACTACATCCCAGACCAAATTTCAGCATAGCACATTTTTTCAAAGCTATTTGATACTTTGATATTACAACAAAGGTCTTTTGCAAGTACAAGCTTAGTATCTATAGTTTCTGCTTTTTTACAGGAGTAACTGTTCCAAAGACAGAGTTTTATCTAAAAATCTGCTTGTCTGATCGTAATAATAGTGTTGCCCTTTTACCCCCTCTATTTGGTTTAAAGTGTAGCAAAGATCTATATGAGTTTAATGTCTTCTCATTTAATTAAAACTGTTCGATACTTGTGCTGTACAGTGCAGTCAGCAGCATATGTTAGAAAATACTCCTTTGGATGGTACAAATGTGTAATATTGAGCTGTACAGTTTAATATATTCTTCTGAAGGAGGATCTGTGCTTTTTAGGACACAAGCATTAGCTTTTATTTTAACCACTGAGGCAAACTGAGTTCATTAGTGAGCATAATAGGATTAGACATGAAAAAATGGTCCCAAACTTTCTAATCTCATTTGAAAGGAGCCTCTCCAAAAGCAGACAAATGCTTTCTTTTTGCTGGCTTTTTGAAGCACCATT
>VXAL01018355.1:36426-62619 GCA_013399475.1 Chauna torquata
AATTGTGTAAAATAGTGTATATTGCAAGAATTTAATGACAATCTATATCTATCCAAATACAGTAGAGATAATAAAGTCTTTGCTTGTCAATATTATCAATTTCTTTCTCTTATTATATTCCCTTTTCTCTTATTAGATTTTTAGGCAGGCATTTTAAATTCCTGAAGACATAAGCTACGTAGAGCCAAGCTACTGTAAAGGCCTAACACATCAGTAAATGTCACTAAAGTGTCAACTCTTTGTATCGTAACTGCAGTTCATTTCTCAATATTGACAGTGATGCTTATACTGGATAAGGATTGGAATGGGCATATTTCCAGATCTTAATTACATCAGGCATAGGGATGAGGAACACTATTTTTCCTCATGGGGAAGGGAGAGTAGAACTAAATTTGGCCATCTAGAGCCCCATGCAACCCCATTTATTTAGAAATAATAGGATTAAGTTAAGCTATGGGACTTCCTTAGCTAGAACTGCCTTGCCACTTTCAGCAGGGGTCTAATAAGGATAGATATAACTGGGTAAATGGTGAATAAGAATAAAAAAAGTATACAGTATAAGCAGTATGATTGTGAATAAATGACGACAAATTGGATTCCATCCAATCCCAGCAGAGTTGGTTAAAAGATAGCAATACAAATCCATTTTATGATGTAAGTATAGGGTGAAATGTATGTCTTTTCCATGTCCTAACTTTTACAGCCTTGTCTCAAATCTCACACATATAGTATCTTTTAAAGCTTAAGGAGAAGATGGGAAAGGGAAATTACAGCATTTGTTTGGTATTAATCAGAGGTTTTTTAATGCTGCTTGTGAAAGGTTAAAGATGCCCAAAATTTAAGTGGCTAAAAATACACCTGGCACAAATAATATTTTGGTTTTCTGACCTATATCCACTTACTTAGTTTAGTCTGTTAACAGTTTAGCATTTATTTTCACTTTATTCAGTTCTCAAAGAGAAGAACAAACACATTCAATGTCGACCCAATGGAATAATTAATTAGATCATTCACTGACAAAAATGTCTATAATTTATTTAAATACAGTTCTTCTATTTATCTACTTTTCTGTTTTAGGCAGAGTAAGTACAAATAGAATGACTTTCAGAGAAAAATCACAGTAGGGAAATAATAACTAAAGATCAAAGTGTCTCTGTCTTAATTTTCTGTCTTTAAAAATACACTAGAAGCCTTCACTTGGTGTAAAAGACAGTCATTTAAGTACCATTTATTTTTATGCTTGTGACGTACAGTGTGCAATTATGAATATAACAACCTGAGTCAATGAAGTTTCTCTGTTTCAGTTGCAGTTGCAGAACAGTCATATCCATGAAATTTGCAAAGACTGCTCCAGAGGTGTGGAACAAGGTTCAAAATCCTGTTGTAGACTGAAAGGGTGTGATCCATGTCCCTTTGTTCGATTTTGTGGAGGAATTAAATCAATCTGATGCTAGCAGATCATTAGGAGGCTGTGGCAGGTAGAGCCAGTTCTTCTAGAGCAGGCTTGCCACTGCCATTTGCTCCCCCTTTCCTTTGTTTCTTGAAGATGGTCCTGATATTGAACTGTTGGAGCTAATGGTTGGACTGTCAGATTGCTCCATCCATATGCATTGTTATTTACCTGCTGAAAGGTTTGCATATACTAATGCATCTCTTATAAACATGAGCCTGTGTTAAAAAGTTGCAGCACCCTGTCTGACTATAAAGTGGAGAGTAGCATTAGTATATTTACAAGCAAGGTCACATTTATTAATAATACTGCAGACAGAATGACAGAAACCTTAAGAAAAGAAATCGTAGAAAGCCACAGAGGCCAATCTAGTTAAGTGGGGACTAGCAACACAGAGATTACTAGGAGCAATAAACTGAAGACTTTTAAGAAAATGTAAGCAGTCTGTTTAGGAGAGGACTGGGAGATCTATGAGCCTAAGCAGGAGCAAGTTAGAAGGATAATTAGAAAAACTGAAAAAAATACTGAATGTTGCATTGTGGAATATATCAGCAAACGATAAAAGATTCTTCAAATATATTTGCAGAAGACGGTAAAGGAGAAAATTAGTTCACCAGAAATGAGTGTTGGGAATTGGAGACAAGGTGATACAGAAATAGAGTTTTGTTTTGCTTTTGTTTTTACAAGCTCTTCTCAGAGATGTTAGCATAGGAGTTCTAGAGGGTATGGGGGTACCAAAACAATGAAAATGACTGTATAAGGGCTGAATTTATAAAGTAGGTAAGTAGCAAGCGCAAATCCATGTTACTGCAGTTAGATGTTCAGTGGAAGAGGTACATACAGCTGTTATTATGAAGCAGAAATAAAAGTTCACAGGCAAGAATAAATAAGCTAGATTCTAAAACATATTGAAGTCTCTGGTCATAGGGTTTTTGTTTGTTTGTTTGTTTGTTTTTTGAGAAATAGAATACACCTATAAACATGACCTTTTTTAAAGGAATCAGGTAAAGGGATTCAAATCAATTATGCATCAGGTAGCTTCACTTTAGGTCTGGTGTTATAGTCTTGCACAGGCAGTATTTCTGTGTGTACATGTTTAAATGTGTGGGATATGCTTAGCCTTACACAAATTCTCAAGCCTGCGGAGATATTGCTTTCACAGCGTGTAGGAGCTGGTGCAGATATTATGTATTGTACCCAGATTTGCAGGTGACTCAGTACTGAGCAAATTTAAGGAAAGAGGGCAGAGAATTCATTTGTCATGTACATTAACACAGTTGCTTTTGCAGTAGACACTTTTGGAGAAGTATTGTGAGTGGTTTGTTTAGAAATGTTTACACATTGCTAGTATGTGCGTAGAAGAAAATATAGCAAATTAGTAGAGCTTATCACCTAAAAAGCTTTCATCCTCTGAGGTCAAATTCTGATCCCATTGAAATCAGTAGGAGTTCTGCTGTGGACTAGAGTGGAGCCACAATCACATCCATTTGTAGTTTGCTTTTTTTTCCAATTAACATCAGTAAAATGAAAATCTTGTATCTTCTTTAATCTAGATCTTAGTGATGAATGTCTAGTATTTTTAAAAAGAATTGTCTTGGAAAACTTAACATGTGAAGTGTTATGATATCCCTTTTTATCTTTATTCTCAATAGGGCAACGATAATTTCAGGATACTAATATAAGAAACTAATTTGCTTAGTAATAGTGTAGCAACAGCCAGCACAAGAAATATAATAAATACAGTTGAATTCAGTGATTTGATTGTATTAGAATTCTTGTCAACTGATCTGCACATGTATTTGTCAGGTCTGAATTTGACCCAGACTCTTAACATCTCTGTCCCTAAACAACAAATCACATTGACAAGAAATCCTGCATCTTCATTATGAATCCAGGTATAATGGAATCACATTCACTACTTCACCAGCTTTTTATTATCTCCTTGGATTAGCTTCAGAATCAAAATTAGCAAAAAGACATTTCACTGGGATCAGTGGAGTTCCAGAGGTATAAACCTTGTGAAGGACGTCTGTGTCACTGGGGAAATTCTTGTATTTCATTGAGCTATAGTTGAAATATCAGTTACCCAATTTAAAGTGATTTAAATTTATGCTAGCATCAGGGACTGCATTCCAAAATGGCTGAACAGTTCCATTCATAGTGGTTCATTGGAACTTTTGACTAATTTTTCCTTCTAATTTCCACTGAAGTTCTGGAGTAATTAAAAAATTCAAAATGTAAAGAGAATTTCATCTAACCACATTTTTCATCTCCATTCTGTTGCAGTCTCCTTCACCAAAAAGAAAGACACCTTTTGAGCAGCAAACAAATCTTTCAAAATTAAAACTCAATTTTTATTTTATCTAATTCTGAGATTTCTTGGAAAGGTTTTTCACGACTTCTTCAGCTCACAGGAAAGACCCTGTGTCCATGAATAGCTTCCCAAACCATGTAAAATTCAATAATAGCAACAGAAACTAAGACAAGACCATAATATTGTACTCAGTATGGTAACACTCAGAAGCTGGAACTTGTATTCAAAAGCACGTGCTTTGATTATACATAGTTTATATCTTCTATTACTGTCAGTATTGCTATAAATGGGGCACTGAGAACTGTGATGATGAATATAGTGCTAGGTGCTGCATGAGTATGAACAACCAAATGGCTCTGCTCTAGACATAGCCCCAGAATAGCTGACACCATTATACCTTATGTAATGTCAATTCTACTGGTCTTAGTGGTGTGCCGGGGGGCTGAGGAGGCCACTTGACTTTCCAGTAAAGCTTGATGCTCATTCATTTCTGGAAACATCTTTGGCCGTTGTTACCACTTTGTCCCAGAATCTCACTAAGCCAACAGATAAATGTACTAGGAAGCTGATAAACACTCCTAGCATCCAAGCTATCAAGGTTATTGTGATGAACTAGGAAACGCTTTTGCAGTTTTACCTTAGATTACTAGTGGTACTTGGCACCTATTACCTACAGGCTTGAATGTATACATGCAAAGAGAATAACTATCTAAAAGGTTTAATGATACTTGTGAAGCAGTCAACCATTATTTCACTCTGTCAGTTTCTACTACCTGAAAGACTCAGGTTAATATAATGATTGAGTGCTTCCGAGTGCTTCCACTTTATGCCATATGCAGTTGTGGCATTGCTCTGTATATCATATGTAGTATTATCTAGGAGTTGCAAAGTGTTTTACATATACACTGTGCTTTATGACCATTAACTAATTAATGCTCACAACAGTGAGGTAAACAAGTAGATACTATCACCCGTTATTATCACATGGTTATGCTGTCATGCTTTGTTTATGAATTTATCTATTTACTTTGTAATGCCGTATATAAAGGTTCAATAAAAACAATTGAAAGTAATGGAAGACAAGGGAAACTCTAGCTTTTAGAAGCAGATATGACAATATCTTATATTGGCAGTGAGCTCATATAATTAGAGTGTACAATGAACTCTAAAAGGAAGAATATAAAATGAACTTCATCTATTCTACTTAATAGACCAAATTTTCTAAGAGGCAGAGACTAATTAGTTCTTAAAAAAAAAAAAAAAGCGAAGTACAAATGCATCACAAATAGGGTAAAACCTCATTTTGGAAATTTACAAGATTTGTTTGCAGATAACCACTTTAGATTCAGAATCTTGAAACAAATACAGTGTATAGAAACGCTTTCTTTCCAATACAGATATCTAAAATACTGTTTGAAGTTACATGGGATAATAGGTTAAACCTAGCAAGCTTTTTGTCTCTGCTTGGGAAGAGTTTTCTGAAAAATTTAAGTATTCATAGAGGTACCTGTATCCTTGCCTAGTTGCCAGATGGTGAATCTACAGTAGTGTTTTACTTAGAGCAGGGGTGCAATTTTGAAGTGATTCTCATCATCCCCACATACCATGTTTTTCTTCACATTACAGAGCAGTCCTGGAGCACTTGAACTAGATTCCTTTTGGATGAAACTAAAGCACCTGAGTTACTGGAGTGCCACCTCATGCACTCCAGTTGTTAACAGCTATTATTCAGTTCATAGGACAAACCTAGATCTGGTGTGAAGTAAAGCCCTCTGAAATGCTGATAGGTTAAATACAAGGTACCTGTTTCATTCTACAGAGCACTCCTATTGGGCTGCACTATTTGGAAATACAGACATAGTTCTGCTAAGATCTGCAAGATATGACTGTAAGTAGCTTTCAGCTTAGTGTGTTTCTTCTGTTATAATTTTCAGAGGCTGCTGAGAAAGTTTGATGATGAAATCCTATTGATATTTAATAGCATTTAGGTTTTTAACTTCGCCTGCCTTCATTTTACACATTCGGCATACTAACATTGAAAATACACCATTTTTTCACTCTGATCTTTAGAGAAATATGTACTTAACTTAGTGTAAGTTGCTTAATTTTATCTGTCAGTATAATACTGTCCGTTTACTTACAACTGCTATATATCTGCTATGTGAATTCAACTTTTTTGCAGTTTACATTTAGTATTAAGGAGGTGTTTAAGAGATTTGGTTAGCTTTTTCTCATGGTTCTTTGATCTTTTAAAAAATAGGTGGGCTGGAATGAACTTTTTTTTTCCTGCTGAACACAAATAATCTCTTTGATATTTCCATAAGTGTTTAGTTGTTTAATTCAACAGGGTTATTGTTCCACAACATCAAAGCTAGCTTATATCAAATAGCACCTTTTTAAATATACTCTGTGGAGTAGAAAGAGGCTTGCTGATAGAACCTCACTGGCTGACAATGATGGCTATGGGAGCTGGTAGTCAATGAATGTGCGTTTGAAACAACATGACAAGGCAAAAAATGGGGCAAATAGAGGAAAAAATGACCCAAATTCTGAACATTATCAGTGTTTACACTGCTACAATTGGAAAAAATACTATATTTCTTAAGGTGTTCCATTGCATAATATTGTAGTTTTTGTTAACATCATAGTTGTATTGTATTTGTCTGCAACAATGACATTCACAGCTGAAAGTCATGATTTTTCACTTTCTGGTTTGTCAGTGGTTGAGTTAAAATAATATTTTGATTTGGGATCTAGCACACAAGAAAATTCTTACAATTTCAAGCTTAGAAAAGTAACCTCAAGAAGGTATTAGAAATTGGCTAGGTTCAGAATAAGAGCGGATGATTAGATTCATGTGTTTCCTGCTGAGTGGTACATGCTTGTTTTGCAATACTGTTTTGAGTCAGAGATTCAAACAGAAAGTGCAAATCCTATTCAGTCTTTCAGCATTGTTGATCTGCTTTTTATTGATTTTTTTTTCATCTGTGCAAATCCAGTGCTCTCCATATATTTTAGAAACGTTATAGTAGAATACTGCAGAATAGGAGTTTTAATGAGAATTACTTTCAGTTCATCAAAAGACTTCACTGTTTTTAGGACGAGGCAGCATTGTCCTAGTTTTACTGTATTCATACAGTCCCCTTTTCCAAGAAAAAAAAAATATTTTCATAAGACAAAGACAGAGTAATAAGATACTATAGATTTTGTTTCCACTCTTTGGCAAAGACAATGAAATAAGCTGTGCACATTTGTTCCACATACAAGTAAACAACATTCCATTAAATGTAGGGATGTTTTAATCAAGTTTTCATAACTTCTGTATTTTATAGTATTAAATAACAATAGGATTTTGGCATTTTACTTTTGATGAAATTTATTAAGTATGTTTATAGGCCTGAAACTGACTTCGGGAGACAAACCTAGTTTGACTTTTTCTGCCTATTAGTTTTCTCTCTGTTAATTTTTCTCCTAGGTCTGTTGAGTACTCTACAGTGACATTGCAAGTGGAATGTATTTCCTCACATCAGTGCCTTGTTAATGCTGTTCATTAATCTAGAACCACGAGCTTGTTCAGAGGTGGTTAGATATTCCATATTTCTGTAGGGTTTGAGGGAAGGGTGACAGCTCTCTTACAGCATCAGAAACCAGATCTTATTGCACTGTCATGTCATTTTTAATACTGATAAAATAGCAGAGGTTGCATGTGAACTCACAGCCTGTAAATGCAATTGGAGTAATACAGCAGCACAATCGAAAATAAGTCATTCCATCAACTTCTAGTAAATTGAAGCTTTGAGAGTTTTAAATAGGTTTATTAGTGAATTACTACATGACAAACCTATGAATTTTGTTATACAGAAGGTTAGGTTAGGTTTATAGGAGGTCATTTTTGTCTTAAAATCTGCTAGTTTTTAAGTACTGCTTTATATTATTTGTGTGTCTGTAGTGCATTGAGGTCCCTTTGAAGATCAGTATCTCATAATCTACATTGAATGCTCCAATCCATTATTCAGGCACCTAATGTGTCCATCTTTCTGGTCTATACAAGGGTTTAGTATTAAATTTCATTTGTTTTAGGATCCCTACATAATTTTAAACAGAACTGGTCATCGTAGATTTGTCATCTTAATCACTGTATTGGAATTTGAAGGTCATTTTTAAATATTTAAAAATGTTATTGACATTACTTTATTCACAGTTTATTAAGAAATTTGCATACCCCAGTGTGAGTTTGTTTTTAATATATAGTTTTCATTATGTAGTTGTTCCAATATATAGTTTTAAATGTATAAAGCAATCCAATCTTTTCATTTTGCTTATTGTTGGAAATTAGAATCAGAGAAGGGTCTGCATTGGAAGGGATCTTAAATATCATCTAGTTCCAACCCCACTGCCAAGGGCAAGGACACCTTTCACTAGATCAGGTTGCTCAAAGCCCCATCCATCCTGGCCTTAAGCACATCCAGGGATGGGACAACCACAACATCCATTATCAAATATAACTATCGTGTTCTTTCAAAACAAACAAACAACAACAAAAAAACCAACAACAACAAAAAAACCTTTTATGTCGTTATCTCTTCGACTTCAACCAAGTTGGGAACACTGAAGGATAAATAGTTGTCATTCTGGTTTCTGGTAAACCTAGGCTTAATTTTTTATGATTGACTAGAATTACTCCAATGTAAAACTACCAGCGAGAGCTGCTCCTTCTGAACAGACCAGCACACAGAGCTCCCACAGGCCATAGTTGTTGTCAGGTTTTTAGATATCTAAGGAACTACTAAAATTATAGCTCTGACTTCTGGTGGTCATTAAACTGCAGATCAGATGAAATGTAAAACAATTATTATAAAAATATTCAAGTGTTTAAAAAGTGACGTTATCAACCATACTGTTATAGATTGAGAAGGAGGTACAGGGATAGACCTTCAAGTAAAGTGAATTGATAGAACTCCATTGTATTCAGTGGTGCCACACTTACAGCCTGGTCTATGGGAGGAAGGAGTTAGTCCATTGACAAAAACTCTGCACCTCCTATGGATAAATACATGCTCTAAGATGCTTCTGAGCTTTTCATGCTTCTTGAGGGGAGAATATTAACTGCATTTTAAACAATACATTAGGGAAAATTAAGCATCAAAAATACCAGAAAGGTTCCTTTTAAAAGGAATGCAATTTAAATTTTACTGAAACTAGCTCATATTCAAATGGGTATCCTATTCAAATGAGTTAGACTTTTTTGATACTGTTATGTACATCTATAATAAAAGCAACGTGAAAATAGCATTCAGAGAATTTCACAGTAGGGGTTATAATTGTGCTCGCTTAGGGACCTGCTCTGCCATTGATACATGTGCATAACTCCCATTAACAGTAATAGGAGTAACGCATGCTTTTTGATGGCAGAATGGATTCTTACTCTGAGTGCTACCATATTACCATTCCTACTGTGATAATAGCAATATCATATTGCCATGATAATAGATGCATCACTAGAGCTAAATTAAGATTCTCAGAACCAGAACTATGTAAGGAGAAGTAGGAACAGCACCTTAATGGTAGCAACTGAGAGCAATGGGCCTGTATAGGGCAAGAACAGATGTGAAAAATTAAGATAATTGGGCAGAAGACTTGCAAACTAATGGTCCTTTCTATGGATTTTTTGAAGGTGATTTCTAAGTAATATATGGTAAAATGGCCCAGCTCTGGTTCACTGTGCAAAGATCACTGCTTGCCTTTCTCTGAAGCATGGATGACACTGGAAGGAGCAAGGAATGCTGAAGCAGTCAACATCATGTTATGTTTGCCTCCTGTGCAGTTGTTGCTAACATGGACAAGGGCTCTGTCAGATTCAACATCCTGACTCTGGCCCATCCACCTGCAGGATAGGGTGTACTTTTGACCTCTCCTATATCTCACTGGAGCACACCCAGCAGGGATCAGCTCACTGCCCTATTTTCATTCTGGAGAGGAGCCCTGCTGCCCTCTCACAGTGCAGAGCCCCTGGTGCTCCCAGAGCTGGTCTCCTGGGATCCCATAGCAGTGCTCCGGAGATTTTTACTGCTCCAAATGTGCCTCTCCCTTTGAGAAATATCACTAGTGGCTGAGGGTCTTGAAATCATCATTATTTATTTATCCTTAGAAATACAATGATTAAGAGATGAAAAAAGTTTAAACTAACAAAGCAGTTTTTATGCACTTTAGCTTCCCTGATGCTTAATATTTTCATCCAAGGTAAGACTGATCTTAGATAACCATGCATCTAGGGATGGGGTTCAGTCTGTTTTCTTGCAGTCATTGCATGTCGCTTGAGCTCAAGAACTGAGATTTTTAAGTGCTCAGTTCTTTGTTTCAGTTTTGCCTACCTTAAGCCCTCTTCCCCTGTGGAAAGACATTGTCTGCCTTCCTGTGGACTTGCAGAGAGCTCCTGCAGGGTTTAACCCTTTGAATCATGTAGTGCAGCCAGCATAAAACCAATCAGATACACAAAGAGAGATATAGTATGCATTGAAATAGTACTTGCAGCCACAACATTCTTCATACACTTGCTACAGCCTGCGTCTAAAATCCTCAGTACAAGAATACCTATAATCTGTTTCACATTTTACCATGCAGAAGTTGCCACACAATCAAACCAGAGATTTATGTATCTGCAACTGCCACAGGTAAAATAGCGTTCCTAATAAAGTCTCTACTGGTGTCAGATGTATAAAAATCCTTAAGTCTTTGAATATACCTGCTCAGAATAGGATTTCTCTGTGCCTCCTTTCTTTAGATTGTTAGTATGCTCTTACATACCACTGCGTGTGATGGAAGTTGCTTTGGAAAGATATTTGAATGTTGTATACAGTGCGGAAGCATATTTAAAGCTGTTGCTTTCGATTTTTCTTTTAATTCCTTGATACGACTGCTAATGTAAAGGACATGGATTGAAGAGAGGATCTTCTTTTCCTAGGCAATGTGTTATTGATGAGCTGGCATTTGCCCTGGGGCTCTCCCTCAGGATTGCTTACATCTATTACTCACCGACATCGATTGGTTAATTTGATAATTCTATCACCAATCAGCTTGTGCCTGACCTTTTGCCATGGCAATGATGGCAGAGTCTTCATTTTTACATTGCAGACCTGCTAGATTGACCTTTCTGAGGAGAATGTCAAGACATCCCTTGATCTTAACCTGTCACTAAATTTGTTAGAATTACACTGTCCCTTAACCTTGATCTATTGTATTTGTAATGTTCAGGATACACAGTTGGTGTTGAAATATTCTTAAATAAGTTATATCAGTCTAAGGATTTCATAATTAAAAATCAGCTTCCTGTTAAGAAAGTGTACATTTTAGAAAGTTTTCATGTCCATTTTACTTCGATACAGCTGTGTAGTTCTCACTGCAAAGAAGTCTAGCATGTAAAAAGTACCTTCCCTTGCAGCGACCACTTACATGAGAGGTATTTGTCATCCCTGCCTCTTGCAGATTGGTGAGCTAAACAAGGTTTGTTTGGCTGCCCAGTTAAGTCAGGGCTATGCTGTAGGGGATTTCTAGGACCCCAAAGAAAATTTTGCAACAAAGTTGAAGAAGAGCATTTACTGTTTCACTGTCCCCTGATAAAATTCTCTCCATCTCCAGGTGTGCATAAAAAAATATCTGGACCTTACGCAAATCTTCAGTTTTTCTACAGATCAAGCAAATTACACTAACTTTTTATTCCTACAGTCTCATCATTGCACAAAGCAAAGCACTGTGCTATTCTGACAGCACTCTGGGTATATTTTTCAAGAAGGAAATACAGTTGTGTTTAGTGTGTGTATGTGGGGGGGTTGTTGTTGTTGTTTGTTTTGTTTTGTTTTTAAGTAAATGTGTGTTACATAACCCTGCTTCCAAGTGTGCTTTTGGTAATAATGACAGCATTTTGCATGTAGTAATGTGCAGCTCCCCGTATGCAAAATCTCAAATATGTAGTACATTAAACTTAGCACAGCGCACCGAGGACAAAAGTTGCGGGTTCATTTTGTTGAGATATTTGCAACACCTCTCTGCATTTGAATGTCAAGTCCTTCATTTCCATTTTCCCTTCCCATTTCCTTTCCCTAAAAGTTGTCCTGTTCTCTCCTTAGAGGACAGCTCAAGGGCACCACTTTGTAACTCTGGACGTGTTAATTTGGTGTTCAGCTCAACTGAAGGGATATATAAGAAATACGTCATTTTTATTCTCCCTATTTTTTCTGCAAATGTGTGCATGTATGTAGGTAATTCAGTTATGTATAAGGGAGCTAGTTTGGACAATTCTGTGGTTAAAGGTCTTCACTTTAAGAAAAAAGCAGCTGATAATAGGGGATGCAATTCCTGCTTTATTTGTGAGGGGGACTAACACTGAGGAAATCTAATTTCAATGAAATTTTGTAAAATTTATAATGTGTTCAGAAGATGGGGACTTTCCTACTAAACTGAAGCCTGAAACAAATCTGAATGGGCATGTTAGAGGGGCTGTTTTGTTGCTAGAAGATGAAATCTTCCATTTAGAAACTGAAATTATCTAGGCATACAGTCTTAAACTGAGATTGCTGTCTTGTGTTGTACTTATTTCAAGAAACAAATTTAAAATGACTTTGAGGAGTGAAAGCAATGGTTTTGACTGAGCAATAACTGTTACATCATTATGGTTAGACAAGTACTATCTGTATTGTAGTACAAATGATCAGCATTCATACTAAGCTACAATCCAGCTTTTAGTAGTCACTGAGTCCCGCATCAAATAGACTGTTTTGCTCCAGTTAGTGCATAGTAATCATGCTGCACAAAATCAAGTAGAGAGTTTATAAACCCAAAGTTTTAGGATATAAGGCCTAAAAGATGACATGAGGACCATGCATAGCCTGACTGTGGGAGGGGTTTATTTGTTTGTTTGCTTGTTTAACTATTTATTGGGGTGGGGGTACATGGATGGGGGGAGACACTTTCAACTAGCTGGTGAAACTCTTACAGAAGTGCAAGTTTTAGCTATATAATCCTCGGTTTTTTGTTTTGTTTTGTTTCCTGGGAGGTATGTTATCCACATGTCACATGCCACACATCTTTATGCATTACCTCATTGTATATACCTTTGTGTTTGCATTATAGTTTTTGAGTTAATTTGAATTTTGTAGCTGGTATGGTGGAGAAGCGTACATCACTCATTACTGTTAAACATGATTCAGTCAGGTACTAATCCAAAGCCAGCTTCTTTACATAGCCCTGCAAATGCAACTTATTTTGACCCTCAGAAATTCTTCCAATCCAGAACTATTCTTCATCTAGGAAAAAGCTATGATGTTTGAGAAATTAGTGTAGAGTGATTTTTGTAATGAGAACATTTTTTGCTAAAAGTGAAGATAAGACCAACTAAACTCTTGACACTTGTAGTCTCAACCAAATTCCAGTCTAGGCCTCCAGAAGTGAGAGGTTACTGCATTAGCCACCTATACACCCTCAGTTCACAGAAAATTAAACTAAAACTAAATCTCTATTTCATATGGACCAGAACATGCCCCCTGCTAATTAGAAACAACATAAAAAGACTGAAACAATAAGAAAATTTGTATTGAAAAAAATTGAAAGATTAAACAGTCATCTCTCTCTTTGATTTACAGTTGTGGAAACAATCTTCATTGGTTCAGTGTCTAATCTTAGCTGAGCTTGTGAAAAAGTCATTGGTTAAAAAATATTATTTTAACTATGCACTGTGAGAGACAACAGATAGTAATTTTAAATTTTAAATAAGATTGTATATAGCTAGATAAGAAAGAAGAGGGCATAGATGGAGCAAGAGAGATGCACTGACACACCGAACACAAACTGTAGTTGAGGTGATAGTGGAAAACCACTGCCCTGCTGGTTGAAAAATGGGATTTAATGCTCACAGGCACAGGCTGAAACCATTACTCACAACTGGTGTTCACTTCTTGATCCCAAAGAGTTAATAGATTTCTCTATAAATTGATGATGGTAGTTCATATAATTCTTATTTTGTACCCATTAAAAAATTGAAGAAGAAAAACATTTCTTTCTTCTCAGCTCCCATATACTGATGTGCTTCCCTGCTGTTAGATCAGGTTCCTGACCACTTCCCTTCTGCCTTCGTTCCCTGCTTTCCTCCTGCCCGAAGCCTGCCTTCGCTCCCTGCTTTCCTCCTGCCTGCAGCCCCATAGTCATGGCTTTCATTGTTTCCTCATCTCCTCTCCAAAGCAGGATTTCATCAATCATGGTGGTAGTAGTCTGCTCTTGTAATCAAGGCTGAGATCCATCAAGTGTCCTGACTGTAGCAGTTTCTTTCAAGCTCCACAGCAGCTCAGGTTTCTGGGCCTTTTCTGAGGTTCAGTGCCCTTGTAGTGATGGCTCAGTGACTGAAAATATCTTCAGCTCCTTCTTACAAGGGGATTTGCAATTCCCATTGAAACATGGTCACAGCAGCCCTTGTATGAGAAATCACTCAAGCTCCATACAGTTCCATGATGTCTTATTGATCCATGAGCACTATTGAAAAAAGGATGTAAGGAAGGAGGCAAAGAGGAGAAATTGTCAGCGACATATGTGCATATGAAAAGAGCAAGGGAGGAAGGTGGAAACATGAGGATTTGCAGCAGTCAGAATCTTACTGTGCTGGCAAGCTGGATTTAGAACTGTAAACTAAATGCTGTTGGCTGCAACGAGCCTTGTATATAGGCACCAACACACATTGCAGAATGTTTTAGGGAGTCTGACGCAGCCTCTTGGAGTACTATTTTAAAGGCTGCTTAGAGAAACACATGGCTTTGTATAACCAACTCAAAATTACAGAAAAAAGAACAAATTCTTAGATTCTTATTCCATTTTTGTTTGTTTTTTTTTCCTTCCCTTTCAAACTGCAAGGACATTTCTTTAGAAAATGCTGGAGGAAAGCCCACTGATAACTCAGAAGGTAAAATAACATATGAGTTATTAAAAGGTCTTTTCACAGAAGTGGGATTAATTTCCATATCCCTTAGGAATCCCTGCACATGCTGTTATCACACAAATGGCATTTTGGTAGGTGGGTTAAAAATTAGTTAATAAAATTAAATTTAAAAAAGCTAGGGCTATAGTTCAGGAGGGCTAGCCAACACACTTTAAAAGAGTAAAGCCCTCAACAAAGTCAAAGCAAAATCTGCAGTCTCTTTTTCCTCTGAAGATATTATTTAATACATTTTCGTACTGAGCACTGATAACTGAACATGCATCAAAATAAATTCTGATTCAGGCTTGGCCCCCAGTAATGGGCTGCACGGGAATTGTTCCCATTTAAATAGCACAGTAGGAAGCACAGGAGAAAATTACATTCGCTGCAGAAAATACGTTACCGTGGCAAGGTTTTCATTCTTTGTTAATTATAGAATAGGGGTGTGAAAGGCTGCTGTAATTCTAACTTTATTCTGTCAATGACAGTATAGGACTTTGTTTAAATCCTTTTGTGTATATGTCTTTCATGTAATTTTGGGACCGTTTATTCATAACTATATATGTATTCTGCAGTACCTGGAATATTCTGCAGTAATATAAACATCATCTTTCCTGTTCAGGTATTATTTTTATTTATGTAGCTTATTATTAATGCTCCTAAAAGCAAGAATTACAACCAGCTCCTTGAAAAGGAGAGAACTCGTACATCTTTCTGAAGCAGTGGAGACTTTTAAGGACTCCATTAGACCCTATGCTATTTCTTGGGACACCATTCTACTATAATAACAGAACAGTTTACTCAAAATTGTAGGACTGTGGTGCACAAGCTGATATTTTCAAACATTGCGTTGGTTGGTATGTGATAGAGCATCAAGCTATTTGTTCTCTATGATTTGTTTTCCCCCCAGTAGCCCTAGTAAATAAATACTCGTGCAACAGCAAACACAGAAAGATGTTGAGATTGCTATCTTTCATGAGGATTAAAATGACAGTGGGTTGAAGAGAAGGCAAATAAAGCTTGAGGATTTGGTATCTGTTCTTTTGCAGTTGATGAGGCACACAAACTTTTTTAACATTTTCTGTCCTTTGACTGTATGAAGTATCTGTGGACCCTCCCATTTTCTACTGTCATTACATTGAAGTTCTATTTCTTGTCAAGTGAAACCAGACATTTCTGTCCCTTTTTATTGCATTCCAGGTGATAACAGGGCCTTTTAAGCTCTCCTCTTCATCTGAGATTCTGTTTCAGTTCATGTCTTACGAGACTATTTTTCCCATGCTGGTGATATGCTTCAACCATATCAAACAATGTTTCTTTGCAGTTTTGCAATTGTCCAGTCCAGTTTTTCAAGCTCTTTCCCTATCACTGACCTTCTGTGTCCAGCAAACACTAACAGTACCTCTTCTTTTAGACATTCTGCTCATTACCCTATTTTGTTTTTATTATGCCGATAAAACCTTTCCCTCCTGAACACACACGCACACACACACACATGAAATAGAAAATAATAATATATTAATCTGACAACTTAGTGCTACAGTATACAATTAAATTGCATCCTATTTGTGTGCAGTGTTCACACCTGCAGACTTTCCTTCCTATATTTCCACTGCCCAAGTTGAACATCATATTTTCAGATGGATGGCACAGAAGTATTGCTTAAGATAGTGCTAGTTACCGCAGGAACATCTGTCTTACCACTACCTCTGTTGGATCTTAGTACGGACAAGCCAGCAGCAAGCAGAAATTGGGATTTTTGGGATAGTTTCAGAAGAAGGACTTCCAGTACTAGCACTTGTTACCCCTGATATATTCTAGAGGTCCCTAGATGCCACCTAACTGCTAGTAAACCTGACAGCTCCCATCTACTCCGGCTTTTTTGGGTCAAAGTTTCCTACCAATTTCCTTAGTTATCTCCTCTGTGTCCGATTCCTTCCATCTTTCAAGTCCTGTGAACAGCCTTCAGATATCCCATCTTTCATACAATTAGGGTCATCATCTTTCACATATCCAGTTGGTATATTTCCCCTAGATAGCAATCGCCAGTTAGGCAAAAGTGCAAAACTGTATCCTAATTGAATCCTAACTGTATCCCAATCCTACCACTGAGTCAGAGTTTATGGCCGTATACGAATAATTTGCAAATATATACTTTGTTTAATATTTAGGTTTAGCATCAAATATCATATCAAGTTTCACAGTGAAAAGGTGGACATCCTCAGGTTCCAATCACAGTATTTGGGTACCTCACTACTATTGCCCAAAGTGTCTTTGCATTTTCTCCCTATAGAAGGGCTCTACAGATGCCTTGCTCTTTGCTATCAATGAGGTGAAGCCAACAGAAAAATGTCAGCCTGACAGCTAGGGAGAGTTTATATCAGCCTAAAGACAGACAGCACTGAGATCTATAGCTCCCACCGATGAGAGTGAAACCACAGTGCCTACTGCTATAGGCCCAACATCGCACTTCAGTCTCGGCAGAATCATCCTTTATGTGTCTAGTGTAGTATTACTCTAAAGGATGCTGTAAATTCACCTGTCCTGTCTCAGATTTTCTTTAAAGCTTCTATTCTGAATGAGAGGAGCATAAGTTAAGAAAATGAGTCAAAAGAAGTTAAGACAAACAAGTATCTTTAAAAGGTCAAAAATAGTTACATTTGAGGTCAGTGGTGACTTTAGAAAATGTCTTCAGATTACATGGGAAACCACCACTGTTTATTAGATGTTAGAAAAAAATTATTTAATTCCACTAAACATCCTGCCCATTTCCTCATATACCTTTTCCCTTTCATGGGAAAGTACCAATGAATGCTTCCTCCTATAAGGCAGAAAACTGAGGCTGAACTGATCTTCTATTTCAGCACTTGGTTTTTCATGGAAAATTTTATTGAAGTTTCCATTAAGCCTTCTGGCCTATAATACAAACAGTATTGTTATTGGTTCTGCTGTAAAAGGGAGATTTTTATGCTCAGCTTTGCCATCTGTTTTAAACTGCATGGCAACACCAGGCAAGAAAATCTTGCCAAACTATGTTAACATTTACAACAAGCTTGCTTCAGTAACCATAAGTTGGCCTTCTTTTCTAAATAAAATAAGCTCTGTTTTCATGGTCATGAGATATTAGATGACTCCTGATGTGTCTGATTCTAAGAAAATATAAGAAGGCTAGGGCCTGAACTTCTTTGCTTGATAACAAAAGGTGAAATAGTTCATGAGAGAGAGAGATGGAAGGGAGATAAAATGGGACTGTGTCAGGTCTGATGAGCTGAGGAAAGTTTAGTTTTTGGGTACAAGAAACTGAAAGAATTATAATTCCCAGAATTTACACACAGGCTTTCTTTTTCTTCTGAAAAGTGCAAATAATTTTGGAGTAGGCTTACTGTTCCAAGGAACTCAGGACAAGGGCAAGTGTACTGAATGAGAATTTTGTTGGTGATCTATTTCTGTTGCTCTCAAAGGAGCTCACTGGACTGTGATAGAGTGCTCAAGCATATTAGTATTTTAGGAGAAAAATGAAGGACACCAACCTACCTACCTACATCATAATTTTCACAGAACTCCTAAAGCCCTACGATAAAATATGAAGATATATGAAATAAAAATAAATAAAAATATGGCTAGACATAAGAATAGCCTGAGCTTTCCTTAGAAGAGGATCTGTTTATTGGTTTGATTACTGTTGTGTTCAACAGTTGAAACTAAATAAACTAGGCATTCTAGGCATGAAATCCTAGTAAAGTCAGCAACGAAACGGTTGCTAAGGCCATAGAATCAGGATTTCAGTTCAAGTGTTTACCACATCTCAAAGATATGCATCTCAACACATCTTTTCTATCCACCTACTCCCAGCATGTCTGTTGGTCTTTTTTCTTATCCTAACAGGCCAGAGCTAGAACAGCCTGGACTTGGGACTAACCTCACAATGAATTTTCTTGTGTTTAGTAGGTGAGTAGATACTCTTCCTTCTAGTAGTCAGGGTTGAGAAGGTAGGGCTTATGTTTCTGGAGTCTTCACTTCTTATGGTTTGGATTATTTATGGTTGCTTGCTTTTTTGTCTTTTTAATTAAATAAATATGTAAGTATACTTTCAAAACTTAAAAAGAGGATTTTTTTTTTTGAGAATACTCTATATCCTTTTAAGTTCCATATGTTTTTTATTTTAAGATGATGATCTGAAAGTGCTGTGACAGTCGTGACTGTCTCTTCATGTTGAGAATAGGATCAGACCAAAAAGTTCTTCACTCCATATGAAGGACTTTGTGATGTTGATGACATCACCTAAGTGCGTAAGAAGTGGAGTAGAACCAAACTGTTGACGCCCTGAGCTTCTCCAAAGTATTTTTTTAAGCTGACAGCAGAGATTTTGCATCACACTTCTGGCTACGGAAGATCTAAGGATATTCAAGCAGGTGATGGATAAAGTGACCATTTTCATGGCATAGTAGTTGGCGTATAAATAAATACATATATTTATTTCTACATACCTATAGAGACAGAAATACAACTCTTGTCTGTTCATGTTTGTGTGCAGAAATTAGGAAAAAATGCTATATTGACTTCAGAATACTTTGTATTCTGAATCTTTTTACTGTGAATCCAGGCCTTCAGATTCAGCATGATGCTTTCCACTTAATTTAATTGTTGGTTATTTCAGCCCACTGCTTTATTCGAGGAAAGCCCCAGGAACTGAATTATTTGTGTTGTAAATAACGTAATATGCGTTCATTAGTTTGATCTGTTTTGCTTCTTTCAACAGGTTTGATTTGATTCAGTCTCTGGCCATTTAAAAACTGCCTTATAATCAATAGGGAAGCTGAAATACTGAATGAGATTGATGAGGAAAAGATCCTTGGTAACAAAATGTTGGTAACATTCTCTTTTAAGTTGTTCACATGCAACTGTGCACTATGATAGTCTTCTGTTGGCCATATAGGGAACTTGTTTGTAGAAGTGTTCTTCAGTAGCTGCCAACCTGTTGTAATTTACCGGGCATAAAGAGCAGGAAATGAACATTGTAGATTAAGTTCTACATGCCAGTCATTCCTTCTATTGTGTAGAGCTTGCTCAAGTGTGTGAAAATACTGTCTTTACAATCATGTTTTTAGAAAGCAAGTGATTCGGGCAATTTACATTATAAAATGTCAAATAGTGTTCTCTACAGTGTTGGATCTGCAGAAGAATTCATATCACCCCTCTGTTACGATCATATGCTTTTTCAAATACATGCAGAGAAGACTGTATTATAAATAAATTTTAAAAGTATCGCAATACACTTTGTCACAAGCTAGATTAGCTCTTTGTTCAACAGAAACAACAGTGATACTAGTGAGTACTTTGGAGAGATCTGATGATTTAGGCTTCTGATTCATAATATATGGATGAATGCACTGTAAACAGACTACCAATTGTCTATACCTTCTGTTTTACTTGAGTGGCCTGGCTGAGCCTTTTAGAAGGAAATCAGCAAATTTGCAACCTTATTTTGTGAAAACACAAATTGATGCCCATGACCTCAGCCTTGCATTTTCATTGATGATTACACAGCATTCTGTGATTCTACGCTGGGCTTAGGGAAGTGTTTTTTCAACAGTGTTTTGTTTACAAAAGTCTAAATTTGGATAGAATTTGTACACATGATATAATATTTTTTAACCTTACCCAGAGGGTACTGAAATCACACAGCAAAAAAGTAAAAATAATATAAATATATTAAAAAAGCTGGCAGCAGTCATTGCCTTCTCACAGCTGACTGAGCCCTGAAAAGGGAGGAACGGTGAGTGAAAACTGGAAGCTAGTTCATGGAAAGGTTTAAAATATGAAAGTTAGATATATTTTAGATATAGTCAGTTTATGCTAAGTTGCCCTAATAAGCTATTTCTAAAATGACAGTGAATTTTACTAAAGTATCTTCTACCAGATGTTGACACATGGAAGGCATATTTTGAATCTTCAGATGCCCTGATGTGAAAATCTATTCTTCTATACTGATAGAACAAAATGTGTTTGTAAGAAGGGAAGGAAAAAATATATGTATAAATGTGCATGTCTGGAATTGATTGAATGCATGCTTCAGGGAACACCCTGGAGAAATTGTTTAAGAATGGTTCATTCTAATAAAATTATAATGATAAGAGACTGGCTTCAAACCTGAATAGGTCACAAGTGAAATGAATTTGGTGTTCTTAGCTAATCTGTTTGGATATTTATCCGCATTACAGTCTCCCTGTATGAATTGACACAACTCAGACATTGTTGGTCTCCATTCAGCAGTGTCTTAGGAATGAAATTATAGATTGTTTCATCCTAGAGCCGAGACAGACAGACTAGTTGTGGAAACTCTTACACAATGCCTTTTCTCGCTATGTTGTTTCTGTATCAAGAGAGTTACAAAATAATCATTTTCACATGTCCTAAATTCACCTTCCCTATAAAATAAATATTTTTTCCCAAGATATGAGTTAATTTAAGTGGCCTTACTTCTGAGTAGCCATTGTGAAAGTTAGATCTGCTCAGAGAGTAGAGTGCTATGTGCATTATGCTTTCCTGAATTCTTTTTCTATGTTTCTTTTAACATGATGCCCTTTTCTTTGTCCAGCTGTACCAGTCTTCTCCCTTGTGGTTTGTCTCTGGTCTGTTTTTCCATGATCTTGTAATGACATATTGATCACATTACCCCTGGGAAGCTGAGAACTGAAATATCATGTAAGCATGTACACTTTTTTTTTTTTTTTTTTCCATAATTTGCATCAGGGATTATACATGGAAGTTTAACTGGCTTTGAAATTCAAGTGATGTAAATAATTCAAAACTGAAGACCTACAGACGTGTACATGGGGGACAAAATTCACCCCACATCCTACCCTTGGAACATGAGCTGCTGTCACTGTGAGGAAGTGGTGTGGTGTTACATACCTCTCGCAACTCCAACCGCACAACCTAAACCAGGCTAGGGTGGAAGGGAATTGGCTGGCGATGAAAGATACTGATTCAGTGTCAGTGAGTGGTGTGCTGCTGCTGTTCTTCATCCTCCTGGCTGAGCTGGCAGGCAGGTATAGGGCATGGCACTTGTAAGCCTCCTGTGCTTATGTACTGGCATCTGATTCGATATTTGTTCCAACACAGTAGGCATAGCAGATGCGTGTAGCAATGCATTTCTGAGCTCTTAAGATCTGATGAAATAGATTTTTAGCAGAAAGCACAAGTGCGTTTTAGTGAACAGAAGTCAATATCATGTTTTACCAGTGTTTTGTGCTGTATAATCTAAGAAAGACACTGAGGTTTTATTCTTTGTTTTCTTTATTACGTAAATTTCTGTTGAGACAGGAAAACCATGAATTTTTGTGTGATTTGCCTGTGGAAAAATATGAAAGAAAAATATTCTTCATGAAATATTGTTTAAGTTTTGCTGACTGCTATGGCATTTATGAGGTAGAAAACAAACCAAAGCAACGTTTTTAGTGCTTATGCTTATTAACATTGTTAACTGTATAACTCTGTTCTACAGACAAACACACACACAAAAAAACAAAACAAACAAAAAACTTGGAGTCATATAATAAATTTCTAGCTGTTTTTATGTTCCCAACTTCTCCCTCCAAAATATTGCAAGTATAATGATGTAACAGTTGCAGAGTAAGTAAATGCCAGGTATTAGTATAAGCAGTGAATGAAAAAAAAAATGTCATACAGGATGTATGCTGTGTGGTCTGTGTGTTAATCAATAAGCAAATCCTGAATGCAGACTGATAATTACTTATCCTTGTAAATATATGCAATGATAATTGGATGCTAATGTGGTAAAGTTTTCCCGTCATTCGTTTAACCCCTGGTGGTGTTTGTAGCCGTTGTGTGGGGAAGTATTTTGGAGTTTACTTGTGGTTTTATATTGAGATAACTGGTTTTGATATCCTGGATGTCAATATCTAGTTGTTCCTATTTTAGGATACATTTAGAGTTTCAGGTTTACATTTCATTACAGATGTTAAGTCTTACTGAATCAGTGCTAGTGCTTTATTTGTTTCTAGTAAGTAAGTCAGATAGTGGTTTTCAAGGTGCTTTTCCATTCTTGAGAGGTCTGTGGGGCACTTAACCTACATTAGACCTAAGGGGTCTGAGGGTTCTTCAACAAACAAAGAATTTCCAGATACTTTCCTTCAGGATGTGTCAAGGGCAGTACAGACAAAAGACTGATGTCTCCTTTAACAGCTTGATAAGTATCTCAGGATATTCTGCAAGAATCAGTACTGTTTCTACAGTGTACTGTATTCCCATTCAGCATAATATGGCTGAATATGTGTACTATATGTGACAACGGTGAAGACTTATCTTTGCCCTGAGGGCTAAGTGCTGTAACACTTCTCAAGTGATAGGCTTGATAGAAGTGATGATTCAGAGGCAATGATCTGCTAAAAAGTCACATTAAATATGTGTGAGAATTAAAAATATGGGTCTATGTTTATCTTGATTTTTTTTTTTTTATTTTACACGTTTCAAAGCCCTATTTATTTCCAGCATCAAAATCCCTTGTAAGGTAAACTAAATCATTCTTGCATTGACCATTTTTTTCATGTTGTTCTATCGAGGCATCTTCCCAACTGAGTTCCTTATTGAATTGTATTTCTATGAGGGTATTGTAGGTTAGCAGCGCATTTCTATGGTACACAAAAGAGGTGCCTTCTGAATTTCCAATGCCTTGCATATTGTTCCCTAAAGAAGAAGAAGCTCTGAAATACAGAATACATCAAAACAGAAACAGTTGGCTCTTGACTTGCAGCTGTTATTTTTAAGTTTACATTTCCTAAGATAGTCTATTCTGCCTAACTTTCTTAGTGGCTTAATTTATAATACACATCCTTACCAGAAAGCTTAGACGTTTTTAGCTACGTAACAAAGAGGGCTTTATCTCATTGATGGAAACAAATATATAGTTTAGTGCTAAACCTATTCAAATACACAAACAGTACTGTCTGCACACTCCTAAACTTGCCCAAACTTGAGCTTCTGGTGTCACATAGCCCTGTGATAAATCCATGAAGGGGTAGCATTCAATAGTTTTTAAAGGAGATTTTCAACAGAAATTAGTATGGCATACTATTAGTTTTTATTCAGCTGTTGCTGAAGTTTAGATAACAGAAAACTCTGTTTGTTAGCCCTAGGATCACTTTCCACTAGTTTTTCGTTAGTATGCTTTGCAGAGTCCCTTATTTCAAATAATGTAGGTGAAGTTCGTAGCCCATTTTGGTGCAGTCAGACAGGAGCATGAGCGCTGGTAAGGACTTCTTTCTGAATGACCATAGCCTTGTGTTAGGGCAGTTACCTAGAAAAGACCACATGCATTTAACTGAATTTTGTCATTCTGAAACTGTTGGGATGTAAAGGTATGTGCTGTTTATACAAGTACAATAAAGGGTGTGGATGTGGTCATCTTCTTTTGTTTTACATCTTCATATATTGCTGTCTTATTAAAAAAAAAAAAAAAAAGATGGGTACCCATTGATGCGAAGTGGCAACACTGGTTTAAATTGCCCACAGTTCCACACACTGGCTCACTAACAATATCATTAAAGCAGAGTAGGCCCAGTCCTGCTAAGCACAAATGAGATGGGGATCAGACCATTACATTCATTTTACTTACGATCTACTATGCAGGAGGGTTTGCAGCTGTTTCCTGGGCTGAAGGATCTGTACGCTTACCATACTGTTATACCTAGTATTTAGGAATTAGATCTAGTATTTAAGAATTATTTTTACTTCTCAGTTTAAAACTTAGGAAGCATATTTTACTGTTTGACAGTAAAACAGCTTATGAAACTGTGGAAATAAGGACTCTAACATAAATGAATTGAGAGAACACAAGCCATTACAAGCCAAAAGGAGATTAAATGAGGAAAGAATAGGAAAGATAAATGCATGAGAAAAGAAAGTGTGAATTCTTATTGCTGTTTAAAAAGTTGTTATGTTTTTTGTACACATACATACATACTCACAATTATGTAAAGAGACCTCCACAGATCATAGCACTATCGTGCCCTCTTCCTCCCTTCGCTAAGGCTGGACCTCAGATCTAGAGATTACTTCTTCACTCATGACCTTTCATACCTATCAGGTATAAATGATTTTCTTTCACTTATGCCCAGGCTACATTTGAAGGTCTCCAGCAAGAATTATCAGTAGATAAACCTGCACTATATCTAAGTCATTTATACACAATAAAGATGATATATATATTGTGTGCAATCTGGTTTTTGTGAAAACCTTGTTCTTCTTTTCAAACAACTTTTAGTTTGCACAACCTTTGCTGCATATATTTTCAAATGAAAAGCATGCATTTCTGCTAAGGATTTTTAATTCTTTCTAAGTAAGGAGCTGCTAATAGTATAGTATTATTACACTAGTCTGTATAATAATCTTGTCAGTACATACACTCACCTTTCCCAAGCTGAAACTGTAAAATAATGAAGGAAGCAATTGGTGAATTATACAGCTTGTTAGTCATGGAAGATCGTTGGACTGAATTCTCCAGAGGTTTAAAGTAGAGGGTTGTGGCAATGAGTTCAAGAAAAATCCAGTCAGTGGATACTGAATATATATATTAAAGCATTCTATGAATGTAATAGAGGAAACAGCTTCATGTTAGTGCCTTAGTAAATTAGTAACTTTCACGTCTGGATTTCTGGTCAGAATTTAGTTTAAGTGAATTAAGCAAGTTGTTCTGGACAGTTAGTTATGATGAATACTATCATATCTCACCAAGAGCAAATAAGACACCGAGATAGTCCTGTGTTATACAGTACACTTTCTTGTTATGAACTATATCCTACACCTTCCAGATATAAAACAAAGATAACATAACGAGCATTTGAATTTTGGCTCTATATCATATTTTCAGTATTCCTGGAGAGAGTGAAACCCAGGCCAATTTTTTAGTTAAAGGAGTACTGCAATATCACCTTCATTCTGAGGTTTTATCAGTTTTTTTAAGTAACTTTACTTGTCCTGCAACTTACCCATGCCCTGTCTGCCCCGCAGCTCTTCCAGTTGTGACACTTTCTGCTTTCTCATGACAGTGCAGTGAGAAGATGAAACTCTCAGTGAGGTTTTCCCCATTCACTGTGAACTTCTCCCTTCTACCTGCTTCAGCTTTCTCTATCAGAATTCACTTTTTAGCATTTCACTGCTCTTTAACTTATTCTCCTTACCTCTCTGTGAAGTTTTCTTAATAGACACTTTGGGATTGTTATGCATTAAGGAAATCATATAATAATAATCTTGTATGATACAAATTTTCATGATGTGATTGTTAGAGAGTAACTAACAAAATTTTTCTGCTTTATTGGTAGTATTGTCTGCCCAAATATGTTGTTGATGTAGCTGTTTTATGTGTTATGTTTGAATAAAGTTTAAAGCACTTTGAAAGGATTCAGAAGATGCTTGAAGACTTACTTAGGCAGTCTTCCTTCTCAAAAAAAA
>VXAL01018356.1:5315-18659 GCA_013399475.1 Chauna torquata
ACAGGTAACACTTTTGTTCCTCAAATGCAGAAGGGAAGAAAAATGAAAACTCCCACTTTTCTCTCTAGAAATGTTGTCCTATAATACAGGAAGTTATTTCACTGTAAATGCACACAATACACTAATATTACCTAAAAGATGCATCATATTGAAGAGATGAACATGTCAGCGAGGGGGGTTACTCTCAATTTGAAGTTTTGACTTCAATGTGATCCTCTAAACTAAAATACACTTAGATAGATAGATAATTCAAATTGAACTTTCCCCTTTCTCTCCGAATAAACTAATTTTTTTGTGATCCTATCCTAACAGAGACAACGCATTTTTCAAATATCACTATACTTTGCCATGCTACTTCCTGTGAAACCAAAGGCGGCAGGTCCTAANCGTCTTGTTATTAATCTTTTATATATTAAAAAAAAAGAAAAAAAGAGATGAATTCCATTTTTAAGTGATGAATCCAAATCCCACACCTCTAAGAAGCTGATTTCTAGGTCATACTGTATGTGGACAGAGCTGGGGACTCACTGAGGCTGCTGAGAGCCTCTCCAGTCTTTTCCTAGAACATTCACAAGAGGAGGAAGAGGAGTGGATAATCATATTCTTGTATGATGCTATAAAGATCTCAAAGTCTTAACTGCATCACTCATTTATCTCATGAGTGCAAAAGACACAAAAGACACTTACAGAAGCTAAGCTACAGATTTCTCTGAAATTAGTTTCCTATATTTTATTGCATACATTGAGAAAAAAGAAGTCACATTCTTTAAATTTGCAGAAAGTCTGTTTTACCATTCAAATGTATATTTGAAATTACCCTCTCAAATGATAGGAGGTCAAATTTCAGATATTTTTTATTTTCCCTCAGAGAAGTATCATCTGTTTTGGAGACAGCTATGCATATGAAGCATCTAATGTTTACCAGAGTATTTAAAAAAAAAAAATGCTAACCATATTGCTGCAACTGCTCTTTAAATCATTACATACTGGGCACCACCTAGTTATAATTTAATTTATGCAAAACAGTGAGTTTTTAAGTGAACAAAAATCAAAATATCTCTTGTAGTACAAGACTGAAGTATTTTTAAAACAATTGAAGATTGTTATTACAATCAAGTAATTATTTGGGAATACAAGATCAAAAACATAAAAACTTTGCAGACAGGCCTCAAGACTGATACTGAAACTGTTACAAACTCTAAATAAAAAGATGGCCGACCTCCTGAAGACATATTGTTGCAGCCAAATTTAATATCCTTGTTTCCTGGACCACTAGAAATTAATGTATATATTATAGCTATTAATAAAACATCTGTTTCCACTCATGCCAAACTTTTGATCTCACTGTTCCTTTCAATTTATTAAGAAAAAGCAATTGAACATGTTCCACACTGGATTTCCAACATATCAGGGATTCAGGACTGAGATTTAAAGAGGAATGTGGATACTGATTTCATAGTACTACCTGTACCTCAGTCTCTTGTTATTTTCTACTTTCTGACAGGGTACAGAACATGGATTAAAAGTATTTTTTACTATATTGCAAATAAGTATTTCTCATAATTCTACAATCTTTTTCAAAAAGTTACTAAAAAGTAAATTGAAAAACCACCTGTGTCAGACGCATCCACAGGAGAGTTCTCAGGAGATTCCTTAAAAACACATGAAAACAATGTTAAGACTTGGTAGCATAAGCTATATTAACTAGTCTGTAGAATTCTCTGCTCACTACTTGTTCAAATTATTTTGGGGGGGAAAAAAAACAGATGCATTCCAGAAACAATGTCTAAGTGACACCATTTTTATCAACAGACCTATATACAAATCTGTCTTAATTCACAACTGATTATTCAACAGGGAAAACTTTTCTTCCCAGTCCTTCTATATTCAGACAAATAAATACAAGAAGATAAACTATTATACAATAAGAACAAAAAACTGTAAAAACAGTTGACAAATGAATTTTAGTTACCAAATCTTTATCAGTAAGTACTCAGGGTTTTGTCTGTGTTCCAATGGACAATTTTTTTTTTTAATTGCCCACTTAAAACAATTGTATATATAATACTTCAAATATTTTTTTGCTTTGTTTTGTAGAAGTCTTGATATAGCATAAAATGCTTATTTATATGGAAAAGAAGCCTTTTAAAAATGTTTACAATCACCAGCTTTGTCCAGAATTTCTTTTTAAAAAAGAATTCTAAAAATCTATTCTTCTGTCTAGTTCAATCATAGAATTAGTGTATTTTGGGTTAAAATAACAATAAAAAGAGACAATTAAAATACCATCTATACAGAACAAAATTAGGAGCAACCAGACTGCCTACATCATTCTTCAAATGCTGAATATTTTCTCCTTAAAAAGATCACATATCGAAAGAAATTACCCTGGACACCCACAGAATTTAGAAATAATAATAAAAAAAAGTTAGAGACACGCATTGCCTAACAAAAAAGACGTTTGATGGCTTAAAGCCTATGTCCCACTGCTCTCTTCCTTTTTAAATAAACTTAAAAAGAGTAGAATTCAGCTGAAATCCATGGCTGATATCACGGCTGGTATTTGATATTCCGTATTTGGAATGGTAGGGAGGACATGTAATTTTGTGGATCATACATAAAACCTACCATGTAAACAACATGCATTAGTCATCAAAAATGGAAAAAAAATGCAATCATTAACATTTTGTAGAAGAAAAGAATGTTATGGTACACTACTACCTGGATTCTGCTCAAAAACAGAAACTACCACAAATCACTGCAGGTTTAGATAAGCAGAAATACTGCATCATTCTCTGCTCTTTGAGACCTCCATCAAAAGAAAAAGAAAAACTAATTGTAAAATAGACTTTTTTTTTGTCCAACTATGGGTTCCTCCAAAATATTAGAGCTAGATTTTGTTCCTGTATCAACTGCAAATAACAACTTAGGCACCCAAAATATCAGTGGGGTAAGCATGGAAAGATTACATTCCAAACAAACAGGGACATAGTTTTAAAAAAAAAAAAAAGAANAGGAGTTGAACTCTGTGATACTCGTGGGTCCCTTCCAACTTGGGATATTCTGTGATTCTATGAAAACTCTATAACATATTTTTAGTATTTTTGGCAAGGGAGCCTTCCAAAACTGCCATGATTACCTTCCTTTACAGATAGGCCCACCAGCAATCTCTTATTTTTTTTTTCCATTCATTTTATACGAAGAAATATAAGTGCAAGAACAGTCTAAGATGTTGCATATTTCGCTAAAAATCATTAAGCAGATTTCCCCTTTTGACATTTCAATCTATATATTATTCTACATTAGCTATTNCATGAAAAAAAATGTATTAAACCACCACATATAGAAGTCAAGAACTTGAATGCATCACTATCTCAAAGCACAAAACCAACAATCCATCAGTCAGGGGAAGTATACTAGATGATCACGTTAACCAAAACATGAAGGTTTTATCTGTACATGAACATGTATCTTGTAATTAAAGACAGAGCTCTTCTAAAATAATGCAACTATGAGCAGGGAACTTCATGAGGGGAAATGTGAAGTGAATGTGTAATAAGATACCTGAAGTTTGAAGAACTGCAGTGATCTATTTAAACACTGAAGCAAAATACTCGTTTTTAATAGGTAAAAAACACTAAGCCTTTAATTTTCTTAGATGTAATTAATTAGGAGAATAAAGTGATTCCATTCAGCAATTATTAAGTCTTTAAAATAGAGTTTTATAGATAGGGTACAGGACCACCTGTTCATCAATAATGTCTTATGTAGTCACAAGCTAAAAGCTAAATGTTTTCCCTAAGAGGCTTCATAAAAGTAGATGGAACTTGGCACCCATACCTGATGTACTGTTGAACGTCCATCTTCAAAACCACTGGCATGTTGCTTTGACATTTCTTAGTGTGCATATGGGAGGAAAAAAAATCCCAGTTAGAAACGTCACAGATCAAGGTTGTACCTGAACTCATTAATTCTCTATTTGCATACAAAACCCTTGTATATTTTGAACATATTTAACACAAACATTTAAGAACGGAGAACCCATACATAGGGCTGAAGCAAAGAATAAAGTGACAGAACATTCTCATCAAATAAAGCAGACTAATTCTGATCATAGATGTAAAATCTATCATATTACGTTTTCTTCTTAACATATGAAGCGGCACAGAAAATAAAATTTGTCCTTTTATCAAGTGGTATGACTTGCAGAAAAGGAAGACAACTGTAAATTTTTTGTGCATTTTCTTGGCACATGTTGAAAAGAGAGAAAAAGACTAATTGGTCCTGAAAAATGGGGGAAGAGCCCTGAAACTTCTATTCTATGATTCAATGCTACATTAGGGGAAGTTCAGATTGATATCAGGAAGAGGTTCTTCACCGAGGGTGGTCGGGCACTCCCCAGCGAAATGATCACGGCACTGAGCCTGCTGGCTTTCAAGAAGCATTTGGACAATGCTCTCAGAAATATAGCTTGAATTTTGGGTGGTCCTGTGTGGAGTCAGGAGTTGAANTTATTCTACATTAGGTATTACAACAGCAGCACTCCAGCTGATTGATTTCAATAAAACCCAAAACAGTAGACCCACAGAGAAGCAGCTATCTTCAAACAAATCTTACTTTTGCATAAGCTAATTTCATAATTAGCCTCTAAGCCAGATATTGTTGCTATTAAAATTACTCAAGACTGAAAACAGTTTTGACCTTGCTGAAAAAAGTTACATATCTGTCACCTTGTTAAATTTAAAAAAGGAATCCACAAACTACAACATCTGAAGTTTGTATACAGACAATGATTATGACATGCATATAAAAATTATTGCCTACATCTATTTAATGTTCACACTGCACAAGTTACAGAAATGCGATCTTTCCCAAAAGACAGGATCTGTATCTTCAAACATAAGACACTGTTCGTACTAAGACTGCAGTGGGACTTATCATGACTGGATGGATGAGATAGACTCAGACTTAAAGAAGGAAAATACCTTACTCAAGATGGTCATTAAAGAAGTTTCTGCTTAATGCAGAATTTATTGTTCTTGCTTTCTATTTGTTTCCAGAAAAATTGATGTCAAATAGCACAAGAGATTTACCTTTTTTTTTTTCTTCTGTTAAATGGTAATAAGATGCATCTAACACCTAACTGAGGCACATGGCTATTATTTACTCCTGTAAATACTTCAAATTATTTAATAGTGCCAAGCATATATCCAAAGATTTCCAGTTTTCTAAAGGCTTAAAGCATATGGAGAGGAACCTAAAGATGTCATCTATTCCTTCTTCCGTTCTAAAGCAGGAATCACTATACCTAACTTCTCTCTAGAAGTCTAACCCATTCTTTAGAGCAACTCCATAATATCTAAGAAACATTTCAGGGCTTCCTTTTGTTTACATTTGGAAACCTTTTCTAATATATTTTACCAGGAAGCTCTCTTTCGTCCCTTTTTTCTTGCCCCATTTAAGTCCTGTTGCCAGTGTCTCTAGCCATTTTTTCTTTTTGTGACTCAGTCCAGTTAGTCAAAATACTATTCAGAACAAAAATAAGTACTCCACCACAGATTTTATCACTGCCAAACAGTGCAAAAAATTATTGTGCGCATTACGTACTAGGCACCTGTGCATATCTTCTAGTACTGTGTGCTATTTTCACAACAGAGCGCCATTCTTGGTTGGCTTAGCTAGCTTTCAAAACTGCCTCTTCCTGCAACTGATTATTCATTCAGAAGTCTATTACTTTAAACTTCTCCTCATAAAATTAGATAAAGTTTACCTTAAGTTTTTCCCCCCATCTTTCAGAACACGTTTTACAGCAGGCAGCCGTACTTGGTATCATCAGCAAGATAAGTAAAGGTATTCCCTCTTCTATTTACTTTACGAAGGTATAAACTTGTAATTTGCTCAAGACAAGTCCTGGAATAAATCCCTCATGTTTCTCTTCAGTTCAGGCACAGATAGCTATTGTTATTAGTCACAACCATTCAAAGCTATTCTAACCACCATTTTCCATCCATCTCAAATCCATCTAAGTAGTTTTATCTACACTTATTTATCTAACTTGCAAGAACATCAAAAATATATGTTAAAAAAAAGGCAGATAAATCCAACATGCATACGCCTATATAAGAGGAAAAGTTGGACAATGGGCTATAAAACAACTCTCACATATAAAGTTAATGAAGCATATTATACAGTTATCAGGATCTGGCTTCAGCCAGAAACTTCTCAGGACAAGAAATTTATCTTCACTATTTTGCAAATATAAACTACAGTAATGCTTCCTTTATAATACTTTAGCAATGTATTTTTAAAAACTGAATAAAGCAGTTTTCCAATGTTTCTGGGTTGGGAACACAGGAAATCAGAACAACTCGATAATGTCCCATTAAAATCCCTGCTAAGCAAGACCCATGAAAGATCACAGATGGTGTTTTGTTTTAAAGTGTTCTGCTCAAAGAAAGAATTTTACATGGATAATACATTACAGAAATATTGCTTTTCTTAGAGGTTGAAATTTAACATAGTCCTCCCATACTCAGAACAGCCATATGAAAACCGCTCAAAGGATTGTCATGCAACCTATTGTCATAGCGGTACCAGTTTATCTGAATAGTAAAAATAGACTGGCAAAATTCAGAACTGAGAACTGAAGAAACAACACTAATAATATTAAAAAGGCGGGGGTGATATCATAATTATTTGGGTACTGTAAAGATACTTGAAATGTTCACACTTGACATTTATATAACCTATTTGAAAACACATAGAACAAGATGAGGTGAAATTTGCACACTAGTGTTAATAATCCATAGCCAGAATTTTTTTTTTATTGTAACACCAACCACAACAAGCCAGTTCAGATGCTTATTCCATGTACTTTTGTGTTTGAAATAAAAAGATTTATGCAAGCCATGTCTTGCATTGATAGACCCAAATCAACAAGACGCTCTCTTACGCATATGGAAATATGCACATATAAATAAAAATCTGTAAGAGGTTTTTCCTTACAACAAAAGCTGCTAACACTAGTGTTATCTCTCCACCTTCAATACGTAAATATTTCTTCCCTTAGATAACTAAAACATAACTAAATAAAGACTTTGCTTGAGTTGTATTAAAAACTGTTAAAAAATATCTATGATATCAAATTTTCTGTTCCTCTACCTCATCTGTAATGCAGAACACTAAATTTTAGAATTAATTATATCAAGTCTTTGTAAAATAAAAAAATTCCAAGAGGTAAAGTCCTCCAATAAGAACTTTTAAGCCATTCAGACCTTACGTCAAAACACGAAGACTAAAAAAAAAAAAATTACCTCCGAAAGAATACAGGTACTGTAGCTTTTTAACTGCTAGATGCTCTTTCTTTCTGAGACTGTACCTAGTCATTTTCTTACTACTCAGAACCACCAGCTTACATTTTCTAAAAACTTGAGTTAAAGGTCTGGACTATCTGAATGTTTTTGTACCAGAGCCTTATTTCCCAGCTCAACGTTTTAATTTTGTATGCTGATTCAAAGTGTATACCTGAACCCTGTATGGACAATTTTTTTGGTAGGATTGTAGAGGGAGGGAGGAAGACGCTGGGTTTTGTTTTGTCTTCAGATATTCAGTATAAAAGTTTCTAGTCTGAATGTCACAAAATAAGCAACATATTGAAAAAAAATCCTTAAAACCTTAAGAAAACAAAGCCCAACATACTTTCACTGTACTATACATCATAACTTCCCCCCGTCATTTATCCCAGTAGAAAAACATTTATTTTTTTGAAAAGACACATACAGTTCCTTTTCAGAACAAAGGAAAAGAATACAAGGGAAATGTAACACCTGAAGATTAAGTAGTATCAGAATTACTCTTCATGTGCAGTCTTGATTCAACTTCCATCATGATACTTGATCTCTAATTAAATACCTACCTTTTCTGAAGGTAGCCCGATTCATTCAGTGTACAGAATAATCTGCTAAATTTTTGATTGCTCGTCATACAACTTCATGAGATCCTTTAAACACACTTTTTTGAAAATGCCCACTTGTCTAGTTATTTTCAAAAAGCTAGCAAATTCCAAATTCTTCTATATGTACACCCGGGTGACTCAGGGTGAGATTTTTAGACTCAAGGAATATCTGAGAAAAGCTAAAAACACAACTACGAAACACTTTCTGTATAATTGATACGGGGAGATTATTTTAATCAAGTTGTGATGATAGCAACACCAATTATAATTTATTTACTCATTTTAAACATTTTTAACTACATTTCAGAATCCTTATGAACCTAAGTGCTGGTGTGGTGTTTTTTTATTTTGTTTTGTTTGCTGTTTTTTTTAAAACCAGTGAGTATCCTAAAGAGTTTGGCATCAAAACACATCTTCTATGAAGTCAAAACTCTTTCTTATAAGATAATTTATAGCACTTGTTTTTTTAAACACTTTACCTGTATTTCTTTGACCTCCTGTATGACGCTGCAACTAGAAAGAGGAAAAAAAAAAGTCAGAAGAAGCTTAGAATAGTAAAGTTACTCTAGCTGAAGCATTTATTTTCTTTGGTATATCTTACAAGTAGGCACTTCCTAAATAACCATTCAGTTTCCTTCAGGCCTGACCAGCAGAACAACAAATACATTGTAAAACATACCCGATCATTTAACTCTTGCCATATTGTTGCTGTTAAAAGCACTGCAGGAACATAAGCTATAGCTGCCTCAGCACAGATGAGAAGCTACAACAGAATTCTTCTTAATTCACAGTCCTTAATGGATTTAGCCTGTAAAGTTGTGCAGCCACTTGTTGCAATGCTTAGTAGGTGATGCACAAGAAATTCCCAGGACTTCAAAAGGAGAGAGAAATAGAGCCATGTTTCTGTCTTCATTAAATCCACTTACAGCCCAAGAGTGAATTTCACTCCTCACACTGTGGAGTTCAGAACAGCTTCTGTGTTAACTAATAAGGCACACTACACAGCTTCGCTTGTTTGACAGATAACATAGGGAACGTAGCAGTAAGGTGAATTTTTACAGTTAGTGAGAAACACCGAGTTTTTGACCAAATTCTCTGTTGAGCTCTTATGAAGGAGTTTAGGAAACAGAATAAGAAGTGACTGCCTGTTTAACATCAATACTTAGAATAAAAGCAGACAGAAATCAGGCCTACAACACTATATATGGAAAATATTTTTACGGGTTTACCAGTAGTGTTAGCCACCAGTAAATACATCATCTATTTCCATCCATCTCATCTGATGTTCTTAACCAACCTATCCCAAACCCTTATTTTAAAGTAGTTATTGACTTCACTGATTAATACTTCTTCCAAGTATTATACTGCACGGCAAGATTAGAATGTATTCCCATATAAAATATAGAAAAGTGATAAAGAAATATTACTATGTTTTGACTGCATAGTAGGACTATATTATTAGGTACCTTAAGTAATTTCTTCTTCCATTTTTTAAGACTCTTGGTTGATGCTTCCCCCCATTGTTTTGGTCCTAGAAATAACAAGAGATGTTAGTACAAACATAGCTTTTCTTATAACACTATTTATCTATACAGAGTGTCAATCTAACAAACATAAACATTTAGAAAGAACATATTACATAGTAACAAAACACGATCAGATCTGAACAACCTCCAACACAATTGTTGAAACAAAAGCTTACCAGAAAACAAAACAAGAGAACACTGTAATTTCAAGCAAAAATTGAGAAGTTTGTTAACACCCCAAATACTACGAAGAGGGGAAAGAAAAAAAAAAAGCATATTATTTTATTTAAGTAAATAAGTTTTATTTAGTGCATGCAGACTACATGGCTTTTGAGGTTATTTAAAGCCATAATAAAGGCTATATGGACAGAGATCCACATTCACAGAGAGTGTATACAGAGATTACTAAATCAAAACCATAACCAAGCCTTTTTGAATCCAAGACTGTACATTACAACACTGTACGCATGCACAAACCTCAAACCTCAATCTGCCCCCAGCCTTCATTAAATACTTGGTGCAACAATTACACTGGGCTTGACACTGGGGTAATACTTCACACCTATGTGCAGTAAGTTCTCTTTACAAGAACTGTCATGGCAATTACACATCATAATCCACACTTCAGTAAGGATAAAAACTGGCAGAACATTTCATCTCCCAGTAACACCAGCAAGCTACTAAATCACAATTCCAACTAAAACTCAGAGAAATCAATTTTTGAAGTTTCTTTCCCCTCAATAAGCTCTCCATAAGTATTATCCTCTCCATAAACAGATTGACAGTTACAATGAGAGAGTAGAAAAATATGACATGGCATAACACAGTATAGATTTATGCTAACCACATGAACATTCAATGAAAAATTAAAGGAGACACTATCTACCCATTCCACCCTGACATTTGACATGCTAGAAATTTATCACTTCACAGCAGCCTTCAGAATACTAAGCAGAGCTGAAACTACAGAATCCAATCATGCATATCAGCCTCCTCCTATTAGCTCTGTTCCTTTGCTTCCCCTCAGTCTTCTTCATTTTGACTCTTTCATTATAAGTCATTCAAATAGTCTTACTGTACTTTGCTAATAAATCTTTTCTGTTGTCTAAAACAGAACACACAACAGACTAAAAATGTGCATATAAACCAACTCTCCAGGTATTTCTACACTCATATCAAAGTTTACAGATGAAACGCCATACCTGAGTGCACAAAATCCAGTATTTGGTGAAATCTCACGTTATGCAACTGTTGGCAGTCGTCTAATACACAGCACGCTTCACTAAGTCTAAATACACAGCATGTAACTACTGAAGCTTAAAGAAATTCTTACCATCAGGTGTATCATAAGTGAGGGTTTCCATGGAAATAAGTAAATCATCTTCAAAAGGATGATTATACTAAATAAAAAGAACCATTAAAGATTAGAATAAATGGTTAAAAATGGTTTTAACAGGCATTTAACATAGGTTTTACACAATCTTGTTTCAACCAAAACATGAAATTGTCAGTATGCTGTTTTATTGGCAGAAGTTAGAAATCAGCAATCTGGAAACATTCATTCCAAGGAAAAAAGAACATATATTTTAAGCATGTACATAAGTCATTCAATTTCAAGGCATAAGCCAACCACTAACAAAAGGGGGATTCAAATAGTTTTCAAAGTGGTAATGTTACTCTGTTACAGGGTTTCTTCTAAAGTTCCTCTTAAGTAACTGCAATTAGCCACCAAGCACAGATCTACAGCTCACGATATATAAAAATATAGTCTAACGCTGGATGAGAAGAGTGTTGTAAAACCAGACTTAGCTTTTTTTTGTCAGCACCTAGTAATTTGCACAGAAGGTTACCCAAAACAGCAAAGCTGACCACTCTGAATAAATACATGCATCTCTGGACTCAAGTGTACAGTTCCTGCATCTTTAACACAAAACGGCTGGCTCTAAGGTAAGGATTCCTGGAGGGAGTCTCACACTTCTTTCTGCGGTTCAATTGAAAGCGCTTCACCTGATGATGGCTAACTTGGGCAAAGTGAGCTGTAAAGGCCACATGGATATATTCAATACTGCCAAAGCCAGACCCAAGTTTTGTCGAGGTATTCTAGGAGCTGGGTTTTTTTGCTAGCTTAGCCAAGCCGAGACACGGGGGTGCGTGGCCCAGCAGGACTACAAGGCTGCAGGAGGCCCTGCTGTGTTCAGCAGCCGGGAAAGACGGGAGCTGGTGACAGCACAAGTGATTAACCGATGAGAGAATCAGCGCCAGGCACTGCAAGGCAGCGCACGCAGAGAAAGGAAGACCTGTCACCGCGGGCACGCCAGGACGCAGAGCGGAGAGGAGCGGAGCCAGGGCCCGGCCGAGCCGCACGCCGCCTTTGCGAGACAAACCGTAAGCAGACCGCGCTCNCGGCGGCGGGAGCCCTCACCCACTCCAAGATGCGGTTGATGGAGGCCACGAAGCGGGCGTTGCTCTGCCGCAGCCACTCGTCCAGCTCACGGGCCATGGCGCTGGGGTCGCGCTCCTCCGCCGCGCCTGGGGACGCAGGCGGCGCCCGCGCCCCGCCCCACGCCGATTCAAACTGCGCGCCTCCCGCCCCGCTCCTCACCTTCGATTGGGTCTCGCTCACGTCAGTCCGGGCGCCGCAGCCCATCGGAGTACGCAGTGCGCAGCCCTTGTCACACTGATTGGTTGCTAAAGACGTCGAGCGCCCCCACACGCTTCCGCCTCACAGTCAACTCCCCTCAAAATCCTCCCATTGGGCACGGGGCTCGCAGCGAGCCGGGGATTGGACGCGGCGAAAAGTCGCTGTTCTACCTAGCAACAGTGGCCCACCGTGAGCTCCCATTGGCCGCGGCGTCAGCTACGGGCGCAGGTCGCCGCGCCTCGGAGCTTGCGGGGCGGAGCCGCCGTGCCCGCCGTCCGCCGTCCTCTCCCGCCGCGCTAACGCCGGCCCCGCCGGTGCTGGGTCTCGCTGACGGGCCCTTCACTCCTCCTTGGGGAGGAGGCTCGGTGCTGCCCAGCCGTGGGCTTCACCGGGCCTCGCGGTGTCTTGAGACTCAGTGAAAGTTTCCAACGCTTTCTTGCCCGCTGTTTTTTTCCCTCTTGGTTTTTACAGGGCGTCTTCGTGCGCCCCCAGCCTCCTCGCCTGGCACGAGCTTACGCTTCTGCCACCGCACGCTGCTGGCCGGTGGCTGCCTGCTCGGCTCACCCCGCTCTGGGCCCTTACACTGTAACAACCCCAGCTGGCCCCGGCACAGCGCTGTGCATGCCCTCAGTGGAAAAGCCGGCTGCCGTCTTCACCCGGGGGTTGCTGAGACGGAGGCAAGCCACAGCTACTGTACACAAAAGGCGAAACACTTGATGTTTGCCCTTAGCTGTGTCTTGGTGAAGGAAAGCTTAAGCATAAAAGCAGTTCCCCTCCCTGCAAACTGCTGGTGAAATCCTCTTCGTGCCTTCCTGCCAGGTGTGACTGCAGGGCTCGGTCCTCTGTGGATATGCTGCATTGCCATCGGTGTGTCACTTACTGCATCGCTTGTTCGTGCAGAGATCGAACCCCGCCATCTACTTGTGTCCATACCTAAAGCTTGGAGACCTAACCACTGTAAGTGGGCCCTGGACTCAAGAGACACAACGCTCGTGCCCAGCGGTGGGACAAGAGCGGGCGCGACGGCTGCACGCTTGTTGATGTGTATTCCCATCAGTGCACCTGCTCGCACTAGCAAGCGCAGCGGGGTTAGTGGAGTGCAGCGGGCGGCTTCTGAGCTAGGCCAAACTTCCAGTTCACAGGAGGCATTGGTGTGACGTGGTAAAAAGCCCATATTTAAACACATTAAGTGCCATTTCTTCTAAAAGAGAAGCCCCCCCCCC
>VXAL01018356.1:18678-29267 GCA_013399475.1 Chauna torquata
CCCCCCCTTTTTTTTTCTTCAGCCAGCTTTTGTCAGGGCTCCTTGGGGCTGCAGGGCCTGGTTTTGAGGCCCTGCCCTGCCACCAGGAAGCAGGTTACAGGCAAAACTGTGCAGAATATAAACCCTTCTGCTGGATTCAGTGCACACAGCCAGAGAATTAAAGACTGGAGAACTGGATGTGAAATGGCCACTGTGAGTCCTGCCCTTTCCAGTCATTCTCCAGCCAACCCGTAGGGTTGCGGTCCTCGGATCACAGAGGAAGAGGCTGTCACTGGCACCACTGAAAGCGTCACCTGCCCAGTGACACAAAGGTTTTTTGGGTATCATCCTATTCCTCTCCCTTGAAGTATTCTTCAAGCAGCCATTCCTTTTCTTCAAATAAAGCTAAAAAATAAAATAAAATAAAATGCTATCAGCACATCAAGTGCCCTGGAACTGTCCATTGTAAAAACATTTGCCATTTTGCCAACATAAAGACATAGATGCATTTTTCGTAATGGCTTATTGTCTAAAGCTGATTTATATTTATCCACTTACTAGTTGTGAGTTCAGTTGTAATAAATCTTACTTTCGAAATGCCAGAACTGAAGAAACAACTGTCCATTTTAAACATTATTACTGTTATGTGGCGGAGAAGTTCTGCAACCCAGAAATTCTGCAGTAAGATTTTACCCTTCTTCTGGTATCAACAAGGCACAATTTTCTGTCACCACTGCATGAACCCCTGTGCTCAGCGGTTAAATCACGTGTGTGTGGTGAGCAAGCCAGCCACCACAGTGGTGAAGTATTGACTGGGGGCAGTAGGAAGAGAAAGGACGAGCATGGTGATTCAAAGCCGACGAACTAGATTGCACCCCAACATTTGTCACTCTTATCCCCCTGGGAAGAATGCAGAACAAACTGCCTCAGACGCCGAATCCCACTGGTGATCACCAAACTGCATATTCTTTATTTTCTTGATATCCACCTGGGGATGGATTTGCAGAAGCTCTCAGTGCCTTCTGTTGCTATTCAGTTTGATTAAAGCTATGCTTTGACTCTGTAAAAGCTTATATAAACTTTGTAAGATTTTTTTAAAAGAAGTACCTGCTCGGAATAAATCAGATTCTATGCGTCTTAGATTAAGTTGCCAAAACCAGTGGACACTCAATAGTTTGACTCAAGTCCTTTTAATCATTCCCCTGGGTAAAAGAGGAATAATATGACTACTTTTACTGTCTTGGATACTGCAAAAGTAAATTCTGTAATATTTCCAATATAGTCAAATATTGGGATAAGTCAGTATATTAGTAGGAAGTTTATGAGTAGACAAGTAAGTCTCTCTCTCCATATATATATACGTAGTCAGGGCAAGCTTTAGATGATGTCTAGGAAGTAAGACCTCAAGCCCCATGCTTAATGAGAAGGATAGAAGGATGTATTAGATAAATAACTATTCAGTTCTTAATAAAGTATCATCCATGTGGAAGAAAAAAAAGCATATAGTAAAGTTGCTGGTTCTTCACTTTAGGGTGTCCGGTTGTCATGGTGTTTGTTGTGGGGTTTAGTGATGCCATTGCCATGCTTTGATAATTAAAGGTTGAAATACACTGCACACATAGGATGAGATTAACTGCATACCTCTGACATTCCCTATCGTAGGAGCCACTCACTTTACAGCTTTTATGGCTTCTAATTTCTTAATAGGTAAAATGAAGAATAAGTATATGTAATATACATAATACGTAGAAATAATAAAATAGCTCCAGACTTCTTTATATATGAGGTAATCACTAACCTAAGAAAATAAGGGTATGTTCTTTTTCTTTCAGTCTTTGATAGATTAGTCATTCTTCCAATCTATCCAGTAGATTTTGCCTGTTTTGAATTCACATTACACAACAAGAATGACATGAACACCCAATTGCAAAGAATTTCTTCTACCACCCAGGTCAGAAAATGTTAGTGGGCATCCAGCAGTTGGGTGCAAACATTTTCCTATACCACTAGTAACTAGTTTATTTGATAAGGTGTAACCAAAAATTTCCAAGTCTGTGACCTTAAGAATCAAACTCAACAAATATTAGGTAATGCTTTTGCCCAGAGGATGTGTTTATGCAGACTACAAAGCAAGGTAGTGTATTAAACTGTAATCAAGCAAAAGAAAGGAACCAAGAAAGAGCAATAATGTTAAAACCTTGTTTGTTAAGGTCCGTATAAGAAACAGAGCAGCTGTCATTTATCTTGCGTAACCAACAAATGGGGAATTTTTTCTTAGTGCTCCTCTGTATTTCCTTATGAGTCTGCTGCTTGCCATGCCTTGCTTAATTATTGAGATTGTAAATTGACAGGGACTACCCATTTGTCTTGCATTTACACAGCACTTAGCATAACAACGTCCTTGTCTTAAGTTCTACTCCAACAAAGATACTTAACAAATCATTAAAACTATTTCTGAAATCACAAATAAACTGAGTATTGGGAAAAGTGGTTTGCAGTCCTCATTTGAGTGGGGGTGGCCTGGCTGTAAAGTCGTAGTTGTGCTATGTGCCATGAGGAGGCATGGGTCTTGGACAGTACCAGCAGAGAGGTGAAAATGTCCCAGTCCTGCAGTCAGTACGCACCCAGACTTCTGAGACTTTGCTTTTAAATATGTTCTCACTCTTGATCTACTACAGGGAAAGGGCATACTGATATCAGCAGGAAATTTCCTGAGGTATGAAGACAGCCAGCGTCTTTTTAATCTCATGACTAAATAAACATTGAACATTGTGTCCTTTTTTTTTCTTGCTATAAAAGAGAATATTGCTATTTAATATGATGCAGAGATGCAGGCATTTCAAGAAAAAAACCTCTTTGGTCCCTGTGCAGTGCTAGAAGCTCATCCTGTCTTCTGCCCAAGCTCCACCTCTTCTGCAATTCTGTTGAGTAGGTCTGCACAGAAATGGTTGACAGAAGATTTAACCTCAACTTCTCTTAAATTAGTTTGGCTTACAGAAGAACAATTTGCGGGATTGAGTTGTATGTGCTATTGCTTACCCTGTGGTGCATTGCCATATGTAATTGTTTTATTCATGGTGTTTACATCACTCATATATTTCAAGAGAACTATGTTCTCTCTAGCTCATCAGTTAGCCCAGCCTCAAGCTGTATTTTATCCCTTTAATCTTTTTATCTCTCTCTCTCTCTTTTTTTTTATAAATCAAAACATCTGTGCTAAGTGATCATTTTTACTCTTCTGCTCTGAACTCTCTCCAGTCAGTCGATATCTTTTACTATTTAGGCATCTGGAGTAGTAAATCATTTTCTGAAACTAACCTCTGAAGAACCATATAAAAAGGGATTTACACATCTATTCTCTGTAAATGTTGATTTTCAGATACAGCCAAAACATCACGTTGACTATTTAAAGGACAAACTCATCTCTCTTCAGTATATTTCTTTAGGATTACATGCTGCTCTTACTCTTTGTATAGGGGAGTATGAAGGCACAAAATAACTGCTCCTTTCCAGAAACCCTTGCAGAGTTCAGCTTGTGTCAAGCCAGTCAATATAATCAGGCATTCAGAGGCTGTGGAAAACCACAGAGCTGTGGAGCAGGGGGTAGCTGTAGGCATGGAGAAGAGCTGGCTGCCTGTGGGAAAGGCAGCGTGAGCATCTTCGGAAACCACAGGGTACCTCAGGCTGCGCAGGGCACTGCGAGGAGCTGTGCCTTCTCTGCTCTTTCAGAGGTAGGTTGTGAGTAAGGGGGTGTGCTATTGTACTTCCCCTTACTCACAACTCTATCCAGAGTCACAAAGCAGTTCCTTCACATAAGGCAGTCCTCACATGAGTGTCTCTGTTAAAAGAGACAAATGGTTTCAAACCTTTTCATAAATGCACCCAAGCAGTCCATAACTGCTTATATAAAACATAAAAACAAAAACAAACAAAAAAAACAACAAAGCAACAGCAACAAAACCAACCAACAAACAAAAACCAACCGAAGCCAAACCAACAGTTGGCTATCAGGAAGCCATCAAAAGTCTTGCCCATGAAGCCAAATACTTTGCTGAGCTCCCAAACACAGTACTGGGCTGAGTAATGTTATTTAGCTCCTACCTCTGAAGAAAGTGTGCAGGCCTGCTGGAAGGGAATCGCAGCAGGCTCTACGGCTGCCCTCGCTGTATCGCTTGTTCTCCAAAGGCTGTTTGCTGCCCTCTGTTGTTCAAGAGCATATTTAATTTTGTTGGGGAATAGTTTAGTTGGTTCCAGCCTAATCGCTCCTCTGCCTGAATGGGGCTTTTGGCTTTAGTGGCTTCTTGCTGTTTTCATTTATTTCCTGATGTGCTGGGTGTCTTTGAGATGACGTTCACTTTCCATATAGCAGCCCCTAAAGTGCTGCGTTTTGGATTTGTGACTAAAAGAACGTTGGTAACACATTAATATTTTGGCGATGGCTGAACAGGGCTTGCACTGTGTCAAGGCTTTCTCTTTTTTCCCACTCTGCCCCCCTTCCAAGTATGAATAGGCTGGAGCTGGGCAGGAAGTTGGGAGGGGACACAACAGGACAGCTAGACCAAATTGGCCAAAGGGATATTTTATGCCACATAACGTTATGCTCAGCAATAAAAACTGGAGTAGGGGAAGAAGGTGGTGAGGATTTTTTTCTTCCAAGATGGCCATTCCTTGGAGACCAGCTGGGCATCCCTTGTGGGAAGGAGAGATTCATTGCATTTGCATCCCTTATTTTGTTGGTTCCCCACCACCACCCTTTCCTTCACCTGCTCAACAGTCTTTATCTTGACTCAGGGTTTTTTTTTTTTTATTTTCTCCTCTGTCCCACTGGGGTAAGCAAGTGGCCGTGTCGGTGCTTGGCCGTTGGCAGGGCTCAACCTACAGCTCCCAGTTACTTCTAAGCCTTCTGATGACTGAAATATTTGTGACTGTAAGCTCCTTTATAAAGGCAGGTCCCAAGTTCAACTACCACATCTGAGAATAGAGGGACAAGCAATTACTAGGGCAGTAATTACCTTGAAGTGGTCAGTCTTCCTTTCATCAGATGTGAAAATGGAGAAGTGAGAAAAAAAGTCACTTTTTATCATTGAGGAATCAGAGCACAAAGCTCAGGAATCAGACCTAGTAAGACTGTACTACCATAAAAGCCAAGAGTGAGAATTTCCTTGAAAAGGAATGAGTGTTTCTTGCCCCTTTCACTACTCACCACTTTCCTCCATTTCTCAGTATCAACTAAAACTCTCTGGATTGACTTTTGCTCCAAACCCTTCACTCGCTAGCATTTTGTAGAAGTAGGTCCTGCCTGGATTGGCAAAGAACTGATTGTCACCAATGTGCTGAATGAATGCCATCACTCAACAGGCACATCACACCTCTCCTGAATAGATTTTAAACTGTTTCACAAAATATGGTAAGAATTATTAGCCTTGCTTGATAGATACAAAACCTGAGGCATAGAGCTAAGTGATTTGCCGGAGGTTATGCATGGGATGCTGGCATACCAGTCAGTAGGCTGCAAACACATCCTAAATTCTAGTCTAGCATCCTACTGCTTGACAGTATTAACATCTAAATAATTGTGGGTAATTCCCCGGAGTGCTTTCACAGACATCAGGATGGAAGGCTCTGAGTCTGTCCCCAGTGTGCCCATCCTCCTAAAGAACGCATGACTGTCTGTCACATCCCTTTAGGTCTTCCTTTGAAGGAAAGGAAGTGAACAGTCTGCATGACTCAGTCCATTGCTGCCAGCTTGCACAGACGAATGATCACAATCAGAAACACTGGAGGTGATATCAAAACATACTTATCTGTAGCAGAGACCAGCACAAGATGTGCTGCAATCGGTATGGCTACCTAACCTCTGTCCTGCTTGAGCAGATTAAATTGTTTTAAAATGTTTGAACACAGTGCCCATTGTCATCAATGTCATTCTGTTGATCCCGTCAGCAGGAGTGAAAAATAAAGCCACATTTACTCAACAACAAATATTGGCAGTGCTTCTGAAACAGGCCAAGGGCTTATTGAAAAGAATATTGATTGAGCCAAGAAAACATCAAGCAGTTATAAAAGTTTAATCATATTCTCATTCAAGCCTGCCTTCAGTGCCAGGAATTAAAATTCTCACATCTCCTGAGGACGGAAGATACATTTCCATAATGTTCTGTAAGTTCCAATGCTCTGCATCTGTACTGAACGGTAGAATTATTCATTGCAAATTATTTAGCTGAGATACATAGCCCTTTCTACTGAGAGCATACAAATTATGCATAAACAAGCTGTGATTTCTTGAATTTGTTTCTCATTTGCAATCATTCAACGAAGAGCTGGGCAAACCAGTGTTAGACCGCAAGGTATTTTTGAACTGGTCGAAATAAATGTTTGGTCTTCATGATTCAAGAGCATATGCCTGGTCACTTGAACCAGATGAAATTATAGCTGTTCCTTAGCTAGAAAAGATTAGTTTCATTAAAAGGATGTGTCCGTGTCTGTGTTAGAAAATTGCTCATAAACATTTGCAATTGCCTGAGAGAACTACAGTATGCAGAGAGTGAAAGGCCATTTTCGGAATGGCATACTTTGACACAAGTGCTGCTGTGTCTGGATATAGGAGCATTATGTGGTTTAAAAGCACAGAAAAAGTCAGTGCTTGGCAGGAGAAAACAGGAAATGGTTTTTCTGGGCTGCAGTTATGAAGATTCACACCTTTCTAAGCTAGACTCATTGCTGTGGAGAGCAAAAAAAAAAAAATAGAGCTGTGCCTCAGCACTTGTTTCGCCTCCTCCTTTTTCAGCCCTCTGCTTCTCTTATGTCTGTAGCAAACTTTACGGAAGTCAGCTCTCACTAGGGCTGTCCTGCAAGCGGAGACGTAAGCATAGCCGAGGCAGCAGTAGCTCAGCAGCTTCCAAATGGCTGGAGCTGTAATGTTAGCAAGGGAGGCAGTGCTGTGCGGGGCACGGGCACTCCATTTTCACACCCAGGAGCCCTCAAGCACGCTGCTGTATGGTCAAAGCTTTTGGTATAGTAGGCACCTAGTGAAGCACGAGTTGTGTGGCATGTACCCCCACAAGTTATAAAATTGACTTATATCCTACCCAAAATAAAGTGTGAGTGTGTGGGGATCCTTCCTCAATGACAAAGCTCATAAGAATTCATGGATGCAAACAGGGAGGAGGTAAACCCATCCAGACATGTAGCCTTTAATTTTCTCTTCCTATGGCTTCTGAGGTGCAAAGGCCAGTCGCATTGATGTGTGAAGTTCTGAATTTCTGACCTTCCTCTTCCTTGCCCCCTGCCTTCTTCTGTGGGATGTCTCTTCCTTACCCCTTGCCCTTCACTCGCCTTCTTCTGTGGAATCTCTACAAGGCAGTGGGAAGAAATTTCATACAAGAAGATGGCTTTAAAATTAAGGTAGGGTCTGCCTGAAGGTGGCTGGAAGATTGGTTTGTAGAAAAAAAAATGGTGGGGATGGATAAAGACTTGATAGCAAAGTGCTAGGGCAGAAAATCAAAAACTGGGACACATTGGTGGTGGTAGCCTGGGTGGAGGTAGGTAAAAATAGGAGCAGGGCCAAGAGGAACAGGGAATGCCTGCAAAACTTCCTTGAACCGTCAACAGATACACCCAGTGGGGATGCTTGGAGGCCCTTTTCTCAAGACAAGAGGGAGAACTACATTACCCCCACTTGAGAAAAAAAAAAAAAATACAACAAAGATTTAGACCCAATCCTCTCCCAACTTATCTGAGAAGGAAACAGTCACAATGACTAGCAAGGAGAGCAGGGCTTTGCAGAGCTGCTGTGTCCTGAGGCACCCTGCCTGATCTGCCACCCAACACTCATGGATTTCAGCTGAAGTACCAATAGCTCCAGCTGTACACCTGCTACACAAGCCACGACAGTGCTTCCTAATGGCACCTATGCTTAAAAATGCCCCATTTGAAGACACATTCCCAGTCTGTACTTTTATACCCTGGACCTTCATGTCATCCAGCACCCCTAGCTATCTGTGCTGATTGCATGACTCTGAGTGCAGTGTGTGTTAATCATGCTGCTTTGACAAGCTGAATGCTATGGTCCCCATCACCTAACCCAATATTTAGTGTCACGCACCAGCACGTGCAGATAAACTGGAAGATTAGGTCTGCCTTTTCACACGATATGCCCAAATAATTTAAAACAAAAAAAATAGTATTGCTTTGCACTAACTTTCTGCCTTACTCTTATGATGCACAAGGTAACATTTGCTTAGACATTTCTCTATTTAGAGAAGGGACTGGTAAGGCGGATACAGACATACACCGTGTGGTGGGAATAAAATCTTCACAAGAGGATAGGTGCTGGAAAGGAGCAAAGGGGCTGTTACACAAAGTTGTATCTCTTGCTTAAATGTTTTAAAGGCTCTGGTGATATCATAAATAGATTAGCAGCATGTGGGAGAACAGAAGATGATCAGGAGTCATGTACAGATAGAGATTAGGATTCTTTTGGAGTGGAAATCAGAGCTGGATTTATATAGTTCACTGTATCTGGTGACTGTACTACTGAAAAGGTTATAGTGATGTTGATTCCAAGCAAAGGGTCCTTTAAGAAACATGTGCGTTCATTCACGCTTTTCTAACTTTGAGCTCTTTTTGGTATTACTGAAATGTGGAGATAGATCTGTCGCCAAATACTAATCTCATAAACTCCACAAATACTAACTAACACCATCTGTGGCAGTTTTTACTGCAAATTATCCCAACATGGGAAGTGCTTCTTTCAGTCTGATAAACACAGCCTTGCCATGGGAATAGTGTCACAAGTCCTCCTTGCACCATGGCTGGTGTTTCCAGATGTCTCTGTTTTAGATATATAAGAAAAGATGCTTTATTATCTCTCTACAGTAAACAGGAAAGTTCATCTTCTTAGTGCACCTTGAATGTCAATGCAAAGCAGAAATAAAAAGTCAAAATAAGCAGCAGAAGTAGCACATCTGTGAGTAAACTGCTTTCTCCAAGATGCTACTCCCCAGATGCCAGAAAGCCATTTCTGTCTGTCCTCTCCTGCTTTCTACCAGGGTTTGACTGCATCTCTGTTGAGCTACCAGTAGTACTTTGGGCAAATAGAAGAAAGCAGAAGGAATTTGGACGGGAAAAAGATTTCAGCCACAAGCAGACTGAGACAGTAGCAATAGGACAAAGACACGGGCAAACAACCCATCATGCTCCTTTCATAGATGATTTGCTTGCTTATGTCATACAAAATATTCGTTCCTGCCAGCAGCAAACTGTCGTGTCACAAACATACATTGCCATCATCACTGCCATGAAAAACTCTGGGGGGCTGCGAGGGGCCTTTGCTTTTAGCATTTCTCTGCCATTTGAAACAATGGTACGGATTATTTGTTGTACTATTTCCCCATAACTTGTGCAGGACATGCACTTAACGGTCATCTCTTACACATCCACCTTCACTTTGAGCTGTCTTAAATCATTGATCAGCGCTTACCTTCAGTCTTGGGAATAGCTTCTTGCCTGCTTTGTGCATTTGGCTTCTGTTCAGACAGCTGGCAGCATTTGGCACTTTTTGAGACAGGAGGCAGAGAAGCTGACAGCAGAGCACATCCTATATCTGAATGGGCACAAATGTGTTTTCTGAAACAATCAAAAACCACCAGGAAATACCAAATTAAGATTTATAATTGTGTTCTCCAGAGGAATTTACTAACCCTGGCAGGCAGAACTCATTTCTGGAGCCTCCCTTTTTTTTGGAGCAGCTTTATGCCCTTTTGCTTGATTATTCATATCAGCTTCTTCAGACAGTAATTCTGATGGGCTGACCTACCTCCACAAGTGCTTTCTCTTTCCACTGACTGTCTTGGGAAAGCCAGCTCTTAGCTTGGGTGCTTGGAAATCTCACCAGTTTGGATAGTTTGAAAAAAACTACTGAAAACTACTGATGATTAGAAAGCTTGGACTTTTTTACGTATTTGTTTTTGCTGTGCACTTTCAAGTCCTAGAGAAGAGCCTAAACTTGCTTGGAAAATCGAAGAAATGCTTTGCTTAGAATAGTAGGTAGGTAGTTCCGGTCATAAATTATAGTTTGTGTTCTGTGAGCTGTTTGATGTTTACTATTCATAGAATTTTGTTGGATGTAATTTCATTAGTTAGACAATCACTGAATTATTATAAACTTCACCAGAAGCTGATTGCTAGCTGACGCTGCCATTAGAGGCTGAGCTGGTGAACAGCATATCAGAGGGAAGACTGACCTAATTAAATATTAGGTCAAGACCCTCTTTTGATATAAGCACCTTTAGTATAGTAAAGGAACAATGCAAGAACAATAAAAAACATTTAATTACAAATGTTCAACTTTTTCAACTAAGTATTAGCAGCTCTTTAAAAGTGAGCTGTATTTTAAATTTGAGGGGTTTTGAAATCCTGCAAGATAGAAAGAATTTGTCAATTATACATAATTTAAATAAAAAGAGGAGGAAATGCACAAATTGTCTTCCCATATTGTCTGAAACTATTAAAGCTACGTGCCAGAGGTACACTGCCAATGCAAAAACAAAACAAAACCAAACCAAAAAAAACCAAAAATCAACCCCCCCCAAAAACCCACTCCCCTAAAA
>VXAL01018356.1:33348-152394 GCA_013399475.1 Chauna torquata
ACATTCAAATAAAATCAGTGAAAAGCAGTAGATAAAGAAAAGTGATTTTTTGAAATTTAGGTGTGAGAAAACTGATACTGACAGTGAGATATTAATGTGTCAATGATCAATAAATACAAGACTTAAAGTTTGAACCCACCAGCAATCTCATACATCATTCTCTTTTTCTGGAAAGGATATAAAAGATTCAAATGTCAGAACTATAATGTCAGAACTGTTTATAATGTCAAGTGATGCTTCTTGCATGCTTTTAGTTTATTCCGTTGATCAAACCAGAACCTGGGATAATAATTGCAGATGATGGAGCACATTTCCTGTGCAAACGGACATGGATTTGTAGTGAATTTGCAAGAAAAACTTTTTCGTATTGGAGTCTTAACAATTGTTTCCTTCATCCTGCACCTATCCATGCACAAATTATTTTGCATTAAGCTGATGCTTCTAACAGCACTCAGTATTAGTGTGATGCCTTCAGGACACTACCAGTCAAGGAGAATTTATTCTTGTGATGTAATGTGGTGATTTGATAGAACTGGTTGCAGACTTGAGAGAGAATCTATCCAACAGAACCAGAGAAAACAATGATTTTCCCTTTTAAGACAACTCATGCAGTTACATTTCATCTCATAGAATTAATCTTTGTTAGAAAGTAAGACTGAGTTGTTTTTAGCTTGGTTTCCTAAGAAAATGGGGCATATGTGATCATGCCATCTGCAAATCCCTCTCTGCACTCCTAACAGCTACCACATTCAGAGACGATTGCAACCCAGTTTGAAAGAAGGTAGAAGTCTCAAAGAGACTGAATTGCAAAAATCTTTCACCCAGGTATCTGGGCAGGACAAAAATACCATAGTACTCCCTGTTAGGGGAAGGCAGGAAGAATTCAGCTGTTGAACAGTCTGTTTGGCAGAAGACAGCAGTCCCATCAGCATGAACTTCATCATCATACGTCTTACATTTTGTCTCATGCAGCCGTGGCAAGAGCCCAGTGAAAACGAATTGTTTTGCAAAGGAGGATGTACAAGTCAAAGGACACAAATCTCTGGGAAACCAGATGACATTCATATCAGTGCTTACAAAATGATTTGCTTTAAACATTCTTTGAACTTCTAATTTTACTCTACAAAGATAAAATTTCATCACAGTGCTTCTGTAAAGGTAAATTTGAAAGAACGGTAGCTGAACCCCACCACAAACATCAAAACATCACATTATTTTAATTTACAGATATACTAAATTCAATAGTGGTAGAGGGCTTGTTAAAGAGGGTGCACGTCTCTGGAATATTGAGCTGACTCAATTGTTTCCCAGAGAATCTACTCAGATTTTGAGCACTGATTAGAGCAAATGTTAAGTTAATGCAAACCAGGCTTTGTTCTTAATTGATCCAGATAGAAGCCAATCCTACCTGGAAGTTTATTGCCACATTTTAAATAGCAGGTTAAAAAACCTGTACTTAAAAGAATAAATTTATTAACTCTGTGTTTTCTAGAAAGCTTGCATTTTGCGATATTATCAAGGTTTTAATGATTAATCTGAACAGTGTTCATAGAGACCAAACAAGTTATTCGTACTGCATCAAATATCTTTTCTATTATATGTGGTCAAAGGTTTGCGTTCTGTAGCTGCCACAGTCATTAGCGAGAGACAGAATAAAGAAAAGGAGAGATGTGGAGTCAAGAGTGAAAATGCTGAGGGAGAATTATTCCTGGAGCTGGGTGATAGGTATTGTCTGGGCTGGTTTTGACAATATCAAGCTCTCTGAATGTATCAGATATTATCTTCCTTGAAACAATGACAACAGATGCCACATCCATCACTGAATCCTTCAGATGCTATGCCGCCTGCCGCTCTGTATGACTTTAAGTACGTTGGAAAGGTCAAAGCTTTTTGTAATCAATTCCATTAGGTCTTCGTCTCTTTCCACACCACTGATAAACTCTTCTAAAGTCAGTTCCCCTAAAAGGAAATCAGATACTCCTTAGGAACCAAGGAATGTAGCAATCACTCTCAACCCAACACAAGGCCATTCATGCCAGGTTGCATCCATTAAGAAGATTCCCTGTTCTTCTCTGCTGATACGCAAATGCAGGAAGAATATTTTCTTATGTTTTCCCATTTTGCATCAGATCCTAGAACTCAGACTCACTTTTCTCTGTTAAAACAGATCAAACGCTGCTTTCACAGAATCTAAGGCAACCATAGCGCTCAGCATATTCGGTGACAGAAGTGTGTGGAAAAGGACACTAATGAGGATGGTATTCAGGCTGAATTTAGCTGCATGGACCTATTCTTACCGAGCTAACTGGAGTTTCGCTTATAGCTGTTTTTAACAGAGATTAGGGCATGATTTGCTGAGGATTACCAGGCAGATCCCCTGTGTTGACTACTAGGATTATTTAGAGCCAGGATAAGATGCAGTAAAAAATCAGTTAAGTGGTTTGATTAGAGAAATTCATCCAAGCAACTGAAATGGTCGTGATTTTCTAGATTTTCCTTAGAGTGTGATTTTTTGGGTCTCATGCCAAAATCAGGTAATATCTTGGAAATTGCGAGACAAGTACAAAACCTTCTTTTTTTGAGGAGCAGGAATACTATTTAGTATTCTTCCTCTTTTCCAGCTCCCTTCCCTGTCATCAATGGCAAAGACTAGTCCTAGGCATGTGTCTGCTGGCAAGGTATACTGGAATGTACATGATTTTCTGGTTAGACATTATTCCAGTGATACTGTCTTTCTCCGAGAGGGGAAACGGAGCTTGATTTAAAATGAAGAGTGATTTTTTCTTATTAGCTCTTTAAAGTTTTTTATTAAAATCCTAAAAACAAATGATTTCTTACTGAAATAAGAAATTAAGAGAGGCCAGGCAAAGAGAAAATAGCTGGATGACTTAGGGCCCCGGGGTGCAGGGGAGCAGCAATTTAAATCACATGCACTTCTGGTGAATGGTTAGGTAGATGAATTTTAGCTATTTTCAGATTTAAGTAATCCCTGCAGGTTTTTTTGTCTCTGTTTTGGTTTCTATTCATGGCAACTTCGGAAGCTTCATCTGAGGTGATAACCAAAAACAACCAGCATGTGAAAACTTTGAAAACAGCAGTAAAGGCTGCTTCCTCGTTTGTCATGTGGTCCTCACTGCACTGTGAACAGGCTCACGTACACACTAAGTGAAAAGACCACCCTCTGACGCAAGTCCTGGCTTTTAGTATGCAGTGAGAGGAGTAAGACCCGCTCCAGGGGTTGATGAACAGTGCCCTGGGGATGTTCACTCCTCCCCTTTCAACCCCAGTGCCTTCATATAGTCCCAGTCTGTGTCCTCCTGGTTTGCTACTCATCCACTCACTTCTTCAGATCTTTCCCCTGTCCCAGACATTCCTCTTACTCCCCAACTCTTTCCCTCTTTGTTGCCTTTGACTGGCTGGAATGTATGGATGGGGTTCCCGGACTCATCAGATGGACACACTGCATCGCTTTCCTGCTCATGCAGGTCTCAGCCTTCAGAACTGGTCTGTGTTTCATGCACTGTCCATTCCCTTCAGCTGGTCTTGACTTCCCTCCTTTGATTCCAGGCTATGTATTTCAAATTAACAATACCCAAATTCAAGTGTACAAAAAACACTGCAATTACCGGTGAGATGAGGTTACGCTGGCATGTCCAGGCTCACTGGGACTGTGATGAGCCTCAGATTTCCTTCAGGTAATGAATATAAATTTCAAGGCCATCAGCAGATTTGTTTAAGGAATTGCTCCCTGCAGCCATGAGATTATTTCTTGTACTTTAATGTGAGGAAGGACATCACAAATTATTTGTCTATTTACTTTTTTTTTTTGTTTTTAAAAAGCAGCTGCAAGGAGGTAGAAGTTTAAGATAAACTTGGAAAAATTTGTCCCATTCCTCAGGTTGAGTTAATCCTGCTGCTTTGCTGCTATTTAAAAAAATAACTAGCTATGGAAAGCAGTTTTAAATAGGAGCAATATGAAGAAGATTCTGAATAATTCATGTTCTGGCATCTGATTGCTAAAATCTAAGACAAGATATTTTTTCAGCTGACGGTCTAGCACAGATACAACTATTACTTGCAGTAAATATATGGTCAAAGCAGGGTCCAAAGTAAGAATAATCACAGTATTGGTGTTAGATTCTAGAATATGAATATGTTCTTTGGAGTCTGGAATTTGTCTTCACGTGAAAAATGGGCCAAGCAGGTGGGGAAAAATGCTTACCAGTCATTCGCATGCATCACAATATCACTATTTATATTCTGATTATATAGTGCAAACAGTTTTCTTAAAAGTAACTTTAATACACCAAATGAGACCACAAAAAGTGAGCAAACAAGCCCAAAATTCCTAGCTGGGATCTGATCTTACTCTGCAATGCTTTCCTACCATTTCTAATTTGTCAATGTAGTAGTTGCTGGTAGAAGGGGGATTTTCATGGTTAAAAATGGGAGGGGAGACATTCATATGTGACAAGTTTTCTACTAGAAACAACTCTAAAGCAGTGAATTAAAGTTTCAGTTTCCAATTGCAATGCCAATTGGCTTAATCTAGCTCTCTTGAGGAAAAAACAATAGCATGTGTTAACATTCAGACTTCAAGAGACATCCAATACGTTGTCCAATCTTTTGAACATGATAGGGCACATGCAACCACGCATCTTAGTTGGTTTTCTTATTCAGTTTAGGTAGATTAAGCCATGGTGGGTATACTGAAGAAATACCTTGATCACGCTTTCATTTTGCTGTGCAACCAGAGCACAGGCATTTTGGATGAATAGTGCAAGACCTTCATGTTTTAGCCACTTCTGCATGTAATTCCTGTGCCAGATTAATAGAGGCAGTTGATTTACACTTCACTGTAAATACGAATGAGTATAGGTAAAGAAGAACAGATACAACAAATTCAGGTTTTCACTTTATCTAAAGCAGTCAGTTCTTCAGTGGTGTGTGTTCAACTCCCCTCTGGATCCTACACTCCCTCATGGGGAAAAACCCTGTCAATGCCAAGAAAACCTAGATTCTTACCATCATTGTTCACATCTATCTTCTGAAATACCATGTTTGTGAATTCTTCAGCAGACATGTTGGTGTGTCCATTAATAGCCTGGATAGCCTGAAGACAGAAATGCAGAAAGTTCTTTCAGAATTTTTTTCCTTCAAGTTGTGAAAACAATACACTGGCAACTGCAGTAATTGGGATGCAGCTCTTTAGTTCACCAACCCTTTCAAAATCACTAAATAAATAGCTATTTCAAGTAAATCTTCAGTAATGAGGATTGGAAATTTAATTAACAGAACACAGTCTGAAGATTACAGACTTCATTTACATATCTCTGAAGGTCTTCTGAAACTATGTGGCACCTCTGTTCTGCAATACACTTCAGATTCCACACCAACATTTTTATCTCACCCTAGAGATTTCAGTGTGTTCAGAGAGTGCCCTATGGTCTGTGTGATTTAAATATAGTGTTGTTTTTCACAGCTGAAAGCACATGATGAGAAAGCCTAAGTCATTTTTCTATTTAAAAATATTTAACTTAGTAATCACGAATAAAGTTAGACTGGCAGTCCTGGAAATTGGCAGAATTTACTTGTCCTCCAAATAAATTAAAAAAAGAAGTCTCCCTGCTACTTTTTCTGTGGCAAAGGAATCCAATATTTGGAATAAAGGTAAAAATGAATGCCTTTGCAAGATTATGTCCCATTCACTGAGACAATCTTTTTTGCATTATGGTGATCATTCTGGTCAATAAAGTAGGAGCCTATATGTTAATAACCAATATGTGCTTACAGAGTTGGACTCAGAGTCAATATCACAATTAGTAAATGACTGGGAAAATAGATACGTATTTATGTATAAACATGTATATATACGTTCTAAACATGTTCTATAATGGGCATACTATAGATATATATATTTTTTACATCTAATTGTCATGAGATGAACTGTGTTGTGTAAGATAATTCACCACATATGCCAGTCATTTCTTTCAGTATTCCTGATTTTGTTTTAGAACTCATTATATAGAATTAAAATGTAAGCTAAACACATCCACCACCAATGTGGAATTCCTGACCATCACTGTCTTTACTGTACTTTGCACAGGGTTCCAAAAAGCAGCAAGAATTTTATAAAAAAGGAGGTACATAAACTTGTTTGTATTACTCATTCATACTTCAGATACTTTTGGTATTTTATATGTCTGAGCCCCGTGCAGCCTTCGGAAGGTTGTACCTCTGTCACAGTTAAATTTGTTACAGCACTAAGAGTAAAGCGGTGGCTCCTGAAGTCCTTGAATCACTGACTACCACAGAATTCCCCTAAATAATAAAATAAATTAACTGGGCTGTTAAAAGGACACTAACAACACGCATGGTGGTTTGGGAAGAATTTTCTTGGCTTATAAGAATATGCTGGTCCAAAGTTTGCACAGCTGTAGGGACAGGTGAAGTTTTAATAGGACTTCTTTGCTTTATGTTAATGTCTCAGATCTGATATATCTTTTTGTATAGGCTCTTGTTTACTGATGCTCAGTATAAGCAGAGTCCTTAATGGCTGTGAGCTGGCATTTTTATTTTTGTTTAGAGCCCACCTATTTTCATCTAACCTAAGTCAAATGACTTAGGCAAGTTTAAGTGAAAGTTCTCTTTAACTCCAAAAGAGAAGAGAATGCGCAGAGGTTTGAAAATGGTTTTAAAACCAGTTAAACTAAAAAAGAAAACTTTACATTAAAAGGATTTTTATTCTCTTTTCAGATAAAGCCCAAGACAATGGCAGTTGCACCAATGCCTCTAAGTAAAAGATGATGGAGAATAGCTACAATAGAAAGACAACATAGTCTTAAATGAGGAGAAATCTGGGCTGTGCAGCCTCTCCTGCCTTTAGAAAGCTGTTCTTTAGAAGGGGATGCATCAACTTAATTTGTTTGACCACATGGTTAATCTAGCCCTGGTTCCTTTCGTTTGGGGTAGCAGCTCTTGAAAGTCTCTAACAGTGACAAGCCAGGCACCAGCAGTAAGACAGAATCCTGGAAAACTACGTTCCTTGTTTATTATATTAAATCCCTATTTAGATTTTATGCTCCCTGCAGCAAAACCTTGATCTGTAACAAGTTCTGTATACTTAGAGAGCAATATTAAAAATCATTCAGATTTGCAAGGAACCCTATAATACCTTTTGGATGAAAGCAGCTACTGAAGTGCAAAATATTAGTTCACCAGAGCAAGTTGGAAAATATGGAAATAATTTTACAGAAAGAATTACACTGCTTTGGTTTATGGGTTTGAAATGGACTCATTTTCTGCAAAAATTTCTATAATATTTGTATCAAAATGTCAGTGCATGATTTAATGATAAAATTAACTTTCCCCAAGTTAATTTTAAAAAATGAGTAATGGCATTTGTAGTAAACAAATCTAAAAGTCTTTCAAAAAGAATGAAAATATTGGAATATTTTGATGACATCTATATTGTTTCCTGCAGGAAGTTCTGTTTGAGAAGCCATTTTTCCACAACAAACAGGCACAAAAGCTTGTAACCAGCTGTTTTATTCATTATGCTACTTCAGTTCTACCCTGCCTTATAACACAGTTTATCACAATAATGTTTCTACTGTTTCTGCAGTTTTTCACTTCCAGTAAAGCAGTATATCTATAGAACTATGGTTTAAAGTAAAACACTATTTAGATACGTTTACTTCAGTAAGGAAGAAACTAATGACAAGAGTGTCGCTAGCCAGAACAGTTCTGGTGTTATGACCGTAAAACATTAAGTAAAATACAACACATGATGAACCACTGTTTCAGAGATAACGCACTATGCCCAGTGCAATTGCTATTGGTCATAATTTGCTTACCGTGAATATGCTTAATAGTTCTTTTTTGTCAATACATCCGTTTCCATCAGCATCATATAGCTTAAAATACCATTTCAATTTTTGGTCAATTTTCCCTCGTATAACCAAATTTATTGCAGCTATGAACTCCAAGAAGTCTATAAATCCATCCTAAGAGAGAGAGAGAAAAACTCTGTTTAACGTTCACTTTCTATTCATTCTGGAAATTTCACAGAAACAGGCCATTGAATTCATTATAATACAAGCTGATTTATAAAGCACCTTACCACAGAAATTTCCTGTGGTGTTTAAAAAGGATGAGCTCAACTTGAAGCGCTATAGGAGGAAGTGTTAGCTCAGACAGTTTTGATCTCCCCTGAAAGCTGTGGGGGAAGCAAATCAATTCAGCGTAATTGTTATTGACATTTGAAGAGAAGAAAACCAGGTTTGTAGCAAGCTTCCACATGCAAAAAAGCAGAGGCTAGGATATCCAGTTCGGTATTGCTGAGATGTCTGCAGTGGAGCTGCTTATATACATATGGGTACTACAGGAATATGGATGTTTTCCAGTGCAACAGAGCTGCTCCAGGTGTTATTCATCTGAGAGATCATGCAATAAGTATTGTGCATGGTAACCAGTAACCTAGCATGAGCTCCAGATACAGTGGTTTATCCATATAAGCATCAGGTCTCTCTGACTGAAACATTTTGCATGGGATATAAAGCCTTCAGGTCATAAACTAGTTTCTAAATAGCAAGGATTGGGGGATATTCACAGGGAAGGAGCATTTCAGATTGATTTAATTCGATATTTTCTGCTTCATTCTCTGAAGCTACTGATGGAAACCTGTCAAGGACAGGACTCCATGGTTAGGTCATCTGAGCTACTGTGACACTTCCTCTGTTTCTGTAAAAATGTGAGGATGGAAGAAACAGTTGCTGAATTTGGACAGTACTTGCTCCAACTGTTTCTCATGTGCATATAAAAAGAATTAGCAGCTTGTAAATTTAATCTTGTGGTCTTTACATTGGTCAGAATCCAACCACTTGGAAAACCTTGGGAAGACTGTCCTCACCTTCAGATAGCTTGTGACTGAGAAGATTGGATGAGCATCCAGTAGGTTTAGTGTGTTACTTATTTTTATTGTCATACATCAACACACGTCTTGCCTTTTGCAGTTTTGCAATCGGCAGGCATTAATCTGTCCTCCAGACTGTACTAGAGTAAAGAAAAAGAAGTTTTTTAAAGGTGTGGTGTGACTCATTGCCATATTTGTACTGCTAGTTTTGATTTCTGCACAAAGTTGTTTGGCGCAGTGGCACCTAAGAGGTAAATCCAATGTTTCAAACACACTGGATTCAACGTACATGCAAAAATTGTGCATGCATAATTTGTGCAGGCTGACCATTGCTTCACAGACTCTCTGTGCAGGTTCTGCCATCATTGCTGGATTTACTGTAATTTCAATTACAACAAATTCAGCTAAGGCAAAGATACTCCTCAACTGCAGCTTGGGGTGAAACGAAATTTGACAGTAACTGCATGTAGTTTTCAAGCAAGATTAGGCCCAATATTAAAAGCAGACGCTTTACCAAAAAATGACACATCATGTATCACAAACTTTATGCTTCTTTCTGGCACACCAACTTCGATTTCAATTTCGGAAATATTATTTCAAGAAACACATCACCAGATATTTCACTGGAGGGCCACTTTTACTTCCTGATTACATTTCCACCCCCTGATTTTATAGATCTATTAAGAATGTGGTTAGATGCATTTCGCATTGCTGCTTCTTTATTGAATTTCATACTATTTATTGAAGCTACAAATTAATTTTAGGCTTGCTGGATATCTGTGACCAGATTAATTTTTTTTTTTTTTCTCCTTTATGTTTCACTTTGGGTTTTGGAAAACAGTGTTTTGTTTTCTTTGTTCTTATGTCTTTGTTTTCTGTTGCTCTGACCAGTAACAGAATACCAGAAGTTTGGAAAATGTAATAATCAGCTTAATGTGCTGGGGTATGAACTCTTATCTGGTGGGTTATTTGGCATGTCCCAAGCAGGAAGGGACTGAAGGCCAAGGTCAAACAAACAAACAAACAAACAAAACCCAACCATCTCTGAAACACATCTGAGAGACATTGTGGTTGCTAGCAAAGTCCCAGCCGCATGTGCCTGTAGACATGCAAAGACCACCATCAGCATGTTAACCTCAGCAGCCAGTGCACCAGGAGTAGGAATACTGAGAAGGCTGACATGTTTACCTACATGGTATGGAACCAGAAGCGTTGCACAGAGGTATTGATTAGAAACGTGCTGTTTTTCCTTTCTCTGCCAAAAAACATACGTTGTAGGCAGAAGAGAAAATTTTTATGTGGTGTGAAAGCTATAGAAATCTTGTTACACATATCCAGAGCTTTCTCAGATAAAGAGAAATACTGCATTTTTTACAGTAGCATACAGGAGCCTCAGAATAGTGCATTAAATAATGGAAAAAATCATAACAGTAACCTATGAAGATCATCCCATGGTTCTATGAGTACAATAAATAGTACAATAAATGTATTATGATGTTATTAAAAGAATACTGCAGTGCTGATTTACCCATCTGCTGCTCTATAACCATTCACAGTACAAATATCTAGGCATGTCCTCATGTGTCTCTGGGCACTGTAAAGCCTCATGCTGTGCAGCACACACGGTAAAGTATCTACTGCTCATTAGGAAGTCACTCAATCACAAGAAAAGGGCTACCATAAAAATAATAAAATAAATAATAAGAAAATTTTAAAAATAGCACAATAAGCAGAGCTATTTACCAGTGGTGGAAGACAGAAATAACTTACTTCCAATCCTTTACTGTGTTGTTCCAAAGGACTAATTCATAAAATTTTTATATAAAGGAGTTAGCACTGGTGAAGCCTGCTTATTTGACATTTTAGGACACCGGACAGAGATGGATGACTGATGGAGTTGTTGTGCGTGAGGGCATATTGTCTGTGGCTGTGTGGAGCTGGCACCTGCCTTGGCAGCAGCACGTTATCCTCAATACCACAGGCATTTGGAGGGAGGGTGAATTTGCCCTCCCTCCCCTGCCTGCACGCATAAAGGCTGTTGAAATAAGCTCACAAGATACACTCTCTGGATACAGTGGAAAAGGAGGAAAATCTCTCTCCCCAAATGGGGGGGAAATCTCCCAAGAATTCTGAGGAGTGGACCAGAGAGCCACCAAAAACACCCTCAAAACTTCTTTTACATGCCCCTGAGTAAGTCCTCTAGACTTACTCCTTAGCTTAGCAGACCTAATAAATAAGTGAATAAATGTATGTTTAGTCTCTAACAGCTTGATCAGGTGAACTAGAAGCTTAAGGGCAGATAGATCCACATGACAGTTGTGCATGATAGTTCCCTTTGATGCTGTGTTTGTAACTTGCTTTGGTTTCACTGATGGGTGTTTTCGAAACCCCTTGTAACAGCGTTTGATTCACAAAACAAGCACAAAAGCAGACTCCAAAACCGGAAGGAGAATTTTTTGATTAGACGACACTAATCCTCAGGGCCCTGAGGGTACCACCAGCCCCGACCATCCCAGAATGGCCTACCCTGCCCTACCCAGGCCCCATCCCCACTGTCTGGGCTGGCAGTGCCTGCCCCAGGCAGGCTGCAGGTGGGCCATCCCTTGGGGCCCGGCCTGCCTGCTGCCCCCAGGCCCCGTGAGGTGGTGCAGGCTGCCCTGGGCTAACCCTGTCCTGCCCTGGCCAGGCAGGGCTGGCTGCTCCCCAACACGAATCTGGCACACTCACCCTCAGCCCCTACAGGGACGAGTTCTCTCTCCTTTCTTGGCCCCTTTCCAGGGCCTGCACAATGCTCTGCACCTGCTGTGTGGACCCTTGCCTCCAGACAGAACCTCACATCTGAGTGACATGCCTTGGAAACCATGCCTTTGGACTTGCTAAGCTAATTACTGCCATCAGGCTGCGTCAAGCGGGCGTTTATGAAACAAGTTCTTCTGTTTAGTGGAGATCTCACTGATTATGCCAAGCAAAATTTGTCCCCTTTCTTTTTAACACACCTGTGACCTGGAAGCATCAGACTAACTACAGAACAAGCAAAAAAGGCGATCAGTGGTCTTGCCCTGCCATCAGCCCTTGACTCTGCTAGCGGAAGCTTTTGGCACTGTGAGACGTTTCCCACTGCCCAGGTCCTGATCAGTGAAAAGTAGCTCAGTGACACTAGGACCGGAGAAAGAAGAAAGAAGACAATGAAGCCAAAGGTTTGAGAGTCTGAGCTCAGCTTCCCAATATTGGAGAGGTAGAGAAAAAGTGAGCTGGAGCTGTGAAAGTCTGTTTTGTAGGAAAAGATTCAGGTGAAGAACTTGAAACTAAATTGGTTTTAAGCAAAAGTTAGTAGTATAAGGTGAAAAGCTTCTGTTCACTTCAGTCGAGGTCAGGCTAACCAGAATGATACAGCCCACATACTGGAAAGAACGGTGGTGAGATCTGAGTATTTACCATCTGAAAACTGAATTATCTGAAGCATCTCTACATGTTTGAAAATAACTAGTTTGAAAACCTAGCTAGAAGGAAGCAAATGACAGGTGACATCTTCCTTTGTGCCAGAAACATTGAGATTTCCCTGCAGCTGGACAAAGGCAGAATGGTGTATAAAAATAGGATTGCTCACTAGTTATGGGATCTCCTGAGAACAGGGTAATTTAATATTATCTTTCTATGAGATATTTTTGCTTCAGAGTGTCAGCTTATGTGCAATTGCTGGAGGCTGCTCACTTTTATTCAGATAGGACAGAACACTGTGTTCTGTGAAGGAAAAGCAGGGTAGTGAAGGAACGGCAGCCTTATGCAACAACAATTAGTACTCAGACCCTGGAAGCCTGAGAAGGGCATTATGCTTTGGTTCCTAGAATAGTGTTGCTAATCTTCACAGGTCTTTAAAAAACTCTAACAGCTTCAAATTATTTGAATACAGATTAAAAATAATTGACTTGGAAGCTGTGAATACACAGCTAATCCTAAACAGTGCAGTAACTCAAGGTTCACCAGAACAACCAGAACTGGACTTTCTGGCCGCGTAGCTCTTGAACACGATTTCCTGACAGTGTTGATGCTGACCTATGGAGATAGCTGCTGGGTGAGCCAGGCATCTCCTGTGGCACACAACTATTACATATGTGGGAAGTGCCAATTTCTGTCCCTCCAAAACCCCACTAATAGTGAACTCATCATCTTACTTAGAGTACTGAGGACATTATTAAGCATCTATACAAAATAAGAAGTGTCTAGTTTTCAGATTTGCTCCTGAAAAATCTCTAAACTGCACAGAACTCAACGTGACAACAGGAGAATAGCTCAACAGACTTTATCTGGATTAACAAGTGTGCAAATATAGTCTGTCCAGCTATTTCATACTGAGGGCTTAGAACAGTAAACCACCTTCCCTCCCCAGCCCCTATCTTTTAGACTGCTACTTAAACTTGGTAATGCAGACAGAAGCGGTTACGTATACATTGGCACAGGTCAAATAGCAGATTAGAACAGCTCAGAATAACAGCGTGAAATTTATAGCTAATCCTGTGTGCTCCTCTCTTTCTGTCTATCCCCACCAATTCATAGTGCTGGTTTCTCCACCCTCAGAAAACTAAAGGTGGACTCATTTTGCTCCATTCCATCTTCCCCAATTTCCTTGCCTTTTTTAACTTCTGAAGACTTTCAGCTGTTCATCAAAGACAGCACACAGATTATTGAAGAAATACAGAGCTACTTGTGACTCTATTACTTTGACATGTTCCTGAGGTCTGATGTTGGAGTTTGGGGTTTGGAGAGGACCCCAGACCTCCCGCAGGCTGTGGCTAGAATCACCAGTGTCCTAAGTAAACAAAGCTGGCATTTGTCATGAAGTGGGGAGGAAACTCTGGGCTAGCAAAGGCTGTTAGGTAAGGATGAAGAAAGAAGCAGGGAATTAGGAGCAGCAAATCATTAAGTGGTTTTGTGATAACTGCATACCCACAGTTACATAAAGAGACCAGGATATATTGACCAGACTGTTATACAAGGTTCTGCTTTGCCCTGATGAAGAGGACCTGTGAGATTTGGGGACTTCAAAAATACCAGGCTTTCAGGTGTGTTCACCACCCAGGTAAAACCTGTTGAAGTCCAAAATGCTAAGATGACCAACAATTGCATTTCTTTAAAATTAACAGCTCCTCTTCTCCCTCCTTCCCTCCAACTAGCTACCCTCACTCACCATTTTCTTTTGACGGTACCAGACAAGCAGGGAGAGAGATGTCACCAAGGCACTAGGCTGGGCTCTGCGCTCAGCCTGCAGCATGGCAGAGCAGTGTCTGGGAGAGCTGTACAGAAGGAAAGCATGTGCTCAAGGACCTAGCCCTCTGTCATTGCCTCCCAGATGATGGGGTTCAGCTTTCTTCACTCCTAATTTTGAGCCTTTGCCTCTGCTTTTAGGAGGATCTTCCTCAATTTATAATAAAGCAGTAGGCAACAGAAAAAAACTTAAAAAACACAGCCATGACTGCATAGCCTTCTATTTTTCAGCAAATTTCTTGCTGACAGTTCAAACAAATTTTTCTTGCTTGACAAACCCTAGCATGACAAACCTATAGAAAATGCACTTTGAGGACATAGATGTCTTCTAGTGTCAGATGATCTATTTGGCAGATAATCACAGGTGTTTCTGGATCATATTTTCGGAATTAATGTCTTAAGGAATGTATGCAAGAGGGCTCCCAAAAGTTACAACACATTTCCTATCATTCTCTAAACTACTCTGTACTGTCAGATAAAGAACCTTAAGGAAGAAAAAAGTTAATACTCTACCCTCTTTACCTCATAGACAGTTTTTATTTCAGTAATAATGGAAGATTATAGATCATGCTTTGTCACAAGAAAAATATCAATTTAGCGTCATTACATGAGTTTGCAACTAAGTTGGTTGAGATCATCCAAATTTTGTTGCATTTCTTCTGCAATTCTTATCATTCCCAAAGCTTGGTTCACCAACATCATTATCACCATCAAATGAGTTAATCATGATTGCATATTTTTGGATGTTTCAAAGCAACAGTTCAGTGATAAAGGTGAAAAAAACAAAATGTAAACTAGGAGTAGCCTTCAACTGCTCTATTCATAATTATTAAGGTAATCAATAGAAAAAAAAAAGATTGTTGCACTTTTAAAAAACACTTAATATTTCTTTAAATAAAAGAAACAAATTCCTGAACTCTTTCCTATTAAATTTACTGCCCCCTTTATCTATATCATAATTTAACACGCAATATTTAAAAGTAATTGTGATTAACTGTGCAAAGTTAATCTTCACTGCCTATTCACATAATGTGACAAAATTAGAGTGTTAGCTGGTAATGGTAGTAATAAGCTCCAAGTGCTTTTAAAGCTCAAGGGCAGGTGCAGAGTACATGTTAATTTGTTTACACTTAAATTAAATTTTCAAAGAAGCCCTACACACATTGCTACAAAAGTGTAATTGTTTCAGCTTGATGTACAAGACTGGTCAGAGAGTGTCTGCACAGGATACATCTCTAAACCTTTCCTTTAGTTTTTCTTTTGTACAGGACCTACAGGCTGGGCTGTCTCAACCCATGGATATAAGGAGGTGGGTCCTACTGTGAAAGGGGACTCAACTGCCAGCTGCCAAAACATTATTGGGTGCAGCACATCTGGCCTTTCACCACACACAAACCGTACCTTTCATCTGGATATTCTCTACAGTGTGATGGACCTACTGCCCATATGCAGTAAATCTCCATGACAAATGCAGTGAGCCTGGACATGCTGTGCACAGGCACCAAGGAAGGGTCTATTCAGTGGGGTAGGGACACTACACGGTGTGGACTGTGGGTACTGCTGCCCAACAGGGTAGTTTAATTCAAAAGCAGCTAAGCATCAAGACCACAATGCAAGGAAAAAACAACCAGAACGCAATCCAATAGCACTTGCCTACATGAATCTTTTGAAAATTTGTTTTTAAAGAGAAAATTTCTTGGACATTAAGATTATCCTTTTTGAAAGGCAAAAATGCCACTGAATTCTGCAATAAACTGGACACAGACCTCACTTTAGTATCCCACGTAAAGAGTCAGCATTTCCATCGTTGATGGTGCTGTGCCATTGCTGGGGAATTACCTCTGACCTAAAACTTTTAAATCAGCACTCATGCCATCAAATCCTACATTCAAGAATTCAACTGTACTGACATTAATGAAGTGATGGTTCTACTGATAACATTAAAATAGTCTTTTAGCTGGTAATAGCACACTATTATAGCGTAAGTTAGTACTATTACAGCAGTAAGTCCTGTGCCAGACCATTAGAAAACAAAATTGGGATTGTGAAATTGCACCAGTAATTGTGGGAAGTCCTTATAAAGTGTAATATTCCTACAGCCTTTTGGGGATCAATATATAAAATTGGATTTAAAAAAATTCTGGAGGTAGTTAAGAAGCAGAACAAAGACATTCTTTAAGACAGTCTATAAATTGAGCAGTGTTTCATGGAACCAGATTAAATAGTTATAGTACATCATTTCTATTCCATGGAATTTTTTTGTGAGGGTACAGTACCTCTAAAAGGCACTTAAGCATACTGACAAAAATGATATAACTATGCTACTTTGAACACAGCAAACCATAATTTAATCTCCTCTTTATTTACAGTAATCAGACTAGTTGCTTTATGTTTGAGATAATTTTATGCAACATTACTCCAGATTAAGGCGAAGCAAATGGTCTGGCTTTGCTGGTTTTGTTGCTCTTGTTGGACTGTGTCCAAAACTAATGTGAAAAGGATTTCTACACGCACATGTCTATTCCAAAAAGCCAGAATATTTCAGGAGCTGTAGGTTTCTGTTACTTCTGACAGAAGGATTATTTCTGGCTAAAAGGCATCTCTATTCTTATTTTCATCTAGCCCTTGGTTTAGAAGTTAATTAATTTCTTGACACACAGGTTTTTATTGCTGACTTTACAACGTTACAGCTGATTGTCATGAAAAGAAAAGCATTTTTTAAATATTTCCTGTTGTGTAAACTTAATTAGGAGGCAATTGTGAGAATGAAAAAGGATTAGAATGAGAAAAAGCAAGAATTATACTTCTCTTGGCAAAGCAGTAGCACTATCTATGTGTGCTGGACCAATACAAGAATCACAAGAAGCACAGAAAAGGAATGGCGTAAAACCTTGCATGACTCACCAAGCACAATACCAGCTTATATGGCTCTTGACCCCTTATTGTAATGTGTGATGCATACATTGCTGCTGTAGCCTTACTGCTTTGGTTAAGCTGGCTGATTATAGTAGGCTAGGAAAAGTGTACTTGCCCATGGAGTTATTCCAGCCTGAATATATCCTTAAAATTATGTGTGCAGCTGAACTTACATTTCCACAACTATTTGAAGACTTAGGATACATGAAAGGAAAGTTGTTCAGAAAAGTCTGGGAAAATATTTCTATGATTATCATCCTCTCATGACTATTAGCTATCGTGCCCAATTGCTGTCAACTTTGGTAATGCCTCCAGCAATGTAAGGATGCAACAAACAGTCTGGGCAGTTTCTTAGGCAGCCTGACAATTCATATCACTGCAGCTATTTGCGGTCTTGGGGACATGGCATAGGAAGGCAGTCCGAGAAAGGAAGCCCGACTAGAGAACAAAGTTTTAAGCAAAGGAAAGTTAGCAAAGATACCCTGAGTCATTCTAATTAATCTCATAAGAGGTGGGAACACTTAATATTTAGGCTTCAGGTGGTGGCTGAAGTATTGCTCACTAGCAATCCTTTAAGAGTTCTTCATGCTTTTACAGGAACATGGAAGGCAGCTGTCACATAGTGATAGGAAACCATTGCATAGTTGGGCCATGTCAAAGATTTACAACTAATCACTTCATATCAATGAAAATAACATTTCTCTGTCTCTCACAGTTCTTAAAAAGGGGGGAAAAGTGGAGGGAGAAAACAACAGAAAGTCAGTGAGTTACAGTAATCACCAAAACATCTATGAAAAATATTAAATATTTCTCTGATCATTTTAATGTTTTTCTTAGAATGAGTTTGAACCACTGCTTTCACAGAGAATTTCATAGCCAAATGATGCGCATTTCCTTCTACTACAATACCTTAGAAGAGATATTTGGCTAATCCCATTCATGCCACTATAACCCGAGAGGATAACATCTATTTATAGACAGACCACAGAATGCGATGATGAAAAGTTTATCTGACAGTTACTGAAAATCAAAACTATAAAGGCACAGAAGTACAGTAGGGAAGGAGCTAGAATGAGGAAAAAAGAAATGGTGATCTGGTTCCCAACACTTGTCAGCATTGTGCAAAGTATAAGGCGTGAAAGGAAACTCTTATTCTTCAGAGAAAAAAAAAAAAANGAGATTTAGTTTTCATTGCTACATAGTTATTTTGGCAGACAACTAAGTTCTGTTGAAGTAACAAGTGTAGAAGTGACAAGACACTTATTCCTGTAGCTAGTTTCAATTAATGACAAAATAAGCAATAAGAAAACTACCATAACAACATCCCATTTTCAGTACGCTGTTTCACATATTAAATGGCTATGTAAATTTTGTCCTTCACAGGTCACAAGAGCCCAATCAATCAATTCTTGCAGAATTCAATTACTAAATTTAGCAGTTGCAAACCTATCTGCAAGCCACTGGAAGTGGATGACAGTGATCCGGATTTTTGAATTAAAATGAGAAGACTTTTTAGAATAAGTGTTAAATAGTAGCAATGCTGACTACAGATTTTTTTCCTTAGTTCTGTTTAAGAGCTACTAACACTTCCACTGTAATATCAATATGGCAGTCATTCTTTTTCTAGAAATACTCTCCTTTAACATTGGTGTAACCTCATTTTGAATGATATAAAAATCTCTTTGAAATCTGATACATATTCTCACAGAAAACCAAGTATACGTCAATATGTTTGTCAACTACTTAAGTATTTTGGGTAAACATAACTGTTTCCTCTCTAAAATTCATCAGTAGGCTGCATGAACCAGGGCTGCATGACAGTTTTGCATGAACTGAGATGCAGAGAGAATAAAAAAGGAGGAATTTAGCTTGCTTCTATTTGCTAACTGTCGTATTTGGCTTTTCAATTTTTATTACAAATAGTTTAAGAGTGAAGGCTGAGATCATTTTCCACTAAAATGACCTAATTAAATGAGTCTTTTAGAAAATGAACTCTGTTGCACTTGTATTTAAAAAAAAAAAAAAAACCACATTATTTTTGAAGACTTTCATTCATAAGCTGTGACAAAAGATAAACCCACGGCTTATTATACCGCCAATGCCATTATATAAGTAATGCTTACAAGAATTAAAGTATGTCATGAACAGAACATTTTCTTCAACGCTACCTCCTGTGATCCTCATGATAATCTCAAGGAAAGTTAACTGCAATTACATCCTGTACAATGCTATGCTCAGTCACATGCAAACATGCAAGATAACTGAGTCCAAGAAGCCCTACAACCACAGTAGCACTGCCTCTTCAGCATGGTAAATTAGAGCAATACTCTTAGCTAACATGGTTTGGCTGCAGCCAAGGCTAGAAGTAACTTCAATATCTCTACATGAGACCGAACTGTGCTGTGAAGATGTACCCCCCACTGTCACACGTTGACTGACCAATGTCATTTCCATGACTAGGGAGCTGAACACCTCTATTACCTCCAACTTAAAGAAATCCAGGGAACTGTAAAGTTTGGCCTGCAAATGAATTTTTGTTAATACTCATATGAATGACCTGAGTGAACCAAGCTTTGACTGGGCTATTGAACAATCACAAACTGGTAACAAAAAAACTACCATGTAACCACAATCATTTTTTCACTGTTTCCCGTTCACTGGCAAGTTGTTTTTTTTTTTTTTCTCTTGCTCTAAATGGAAATCCTAACTAGGAGAAAGACATCTGTAACAGACCTCAACTGGAAGTGGCAAGGTTAACAAGGAGGTGAAATGCAATTCACAACTGTAATTTTTTTCCTCACAAGTCTCATTGGCTTCCTACGAGGCTAGTATTCCACACTTTGCCTGCTAGAGGTTTTAAACTGGGCATACATGAAAAACAGAGGAGAAAGCCTATGCACCTTTTAAGGGTGTTTTATCATCATATTCATCACATACTTCTAAGCATGGATGGCCCCAACTTATCTAAAGAAGCATTAGGCTGCTATAATTGGAATTGTAGATTAATCTCAGACCTAACCCTTTGGCACAGCTTTCTGAGCAGATTCTTATCTGTGAGAAAACAGAAGTCTACATGAGAAATAAATATTTTATGCTGACAGTAGAGGACCTAGTTAAATGTCTTAAGTTTTCCAGAATTAGTTTGTTTAGATCTAGATGAACTTTAAACCGGTCCACAGACTCTATACTTTTATATATAAGCTTCAGCAACAGAAGTCATGACAGCTTTAAACTGTAAAAGCCCCACTTTTAAACCATGGTATTGTCTGGCTACAAAACGTTAGACAAGATAAAAATCAGGTCATATATCTATAAAAGTCAGCTGGGCAAAACATGGGAAAAGGTTCAAGTTTGCTAGCTCTCTAGCTAGACAGCGCTGCTGTATAAAAGGTACTATTAAGAGAAAGGAAATCATTTCTATCAAGACATTTTATATACTCCACCACTCACTGTGATAATGACCCCTTTATTAGAAAGCAATAACCAGACAAGAGTGCAAAAGCAAAGGAAATCAAATTCTGACCTACAAACCTGAGAAGTCTTTGCAGTACCAAGGGAAACTGAATGTAAGAAAAAGCCCAAATGACCAAATTATTTCTAAATCCATGTGTATTATGCATGCAACCACTCACATACATTAACTTCTGTGGTTTGCAGATGAAAGATTATCATCTGTTTAATATTGCACAGTGCCTAAATGTTCTACATAATGTTGTAGAAGGATAATGACCCCTTATTTGTACAATCATAGTTGCCATTTAAGAGCCCACAGTGTGATACTCCCAGTCGGCCATCCATTGACCACTCTTCACATATCTCTACTTAACTAAAAGCACCTTTCAGGATGAAAGCCTACATTTCCACCAAAAACCCCTATGGAGGAGAAAAAGCTGTATCAAGGGTACAGGACAAAGAGTGAATACATGGAATGAGGAGATCCTGTTATTTTACCTCATCAGTAACACACAGTGTTCCTTTCTTCTGCCCTGAGAGGCTGGTCTGTTGCTACTTTATTCCCAGCTTAACTACATAAAATGCATCATGGACACATACTTGAAAAGTGTTTGATAGATATTTGTTATTTCTAGAAGTATACCTTAAAAATAGTGGTTGGCAGTCTCAATAATAAAGAAAAAATATAATTAAACTTATAAAACCAGAATGTTCTTAACAATATTAGAAAAAGAAAATTTAGGCTGTATAGTAGCAGAAATGCAATCATTATACTGAATAGAGATTAAAATACCAAAAATCTGTAAAGCTCTCTAAAAAGTTGTGGGCTTAGGATATAAATCTTACGTCTTAAATTGTTCCTTTCCATTTTTATTCTGAACAAAAAATTTATACTGGTCTCCGATACGCCACATTTAGTTCTGTTGTCTGATGTCCTTCCCTGGCATGGTTGATCCTCTCAATGTCTAACATACTTTCACAAACGCTCACAGACCAGGGATCAGCATAGATTTCTGAACTTTGGTACACTCTAGTGTGCTTCCCAGCTGCTGTATTGGTTGATGCCCATTCCTCTACTTTCCCTCTCTCTTTTTCTTTTTTTTCTTTTTTTCTTTTTTCTTTTTCTTTTTCCTTGGTTTTTTAGCTTGGAAGCTAATCTACAGATTGAGACTTTGCTTGAATTCTGTCTGTGAGTGAAAACCAGATCTTTCATGCTGCCACCAGATGACTGATGTTTCTGGGATCTGCTTTTTGTAACTACAGCTCAACTCCACATTACACAGAGCTAAAACTTACCTAGCAAGGCTAGGTAAGAAACACCTCAGAAAAAAGGATATCCATAGAGACTGGAAGAGGTGCTATGCTAAGATCCTCCAAAAGGTCTTCAAATATCACACTCTCTGTCAATGGTCTTATGTGTGATTGTTTGAAAAAGACCTTAGCTGTGGAAGCAGGCAAATACATAGATTTGCTATACTTGAGTGGCCCCATTTCCATTTGGTGCTGGTGCCGGACACACGCGGCCTTCTCTGGTAGAGGAAGTACTACTCCAACCCACCCAATTTGCTGTAAGCAAGCAGACCACCCCTTGCCGCCACAGGTCTGGTGTCTCTGACCCTTAGCATTACAGAACAGAGTCATGGAAAAAGAGAGTAGTAGGAAATACTTTCTTTGTTGTGGTTTAGCCCCGGCAGGCAGCTCAGTGCCACACAGCTGCTCTCTCATTCTCCCCAGGTGGGATGGGGAGAGAATCAGAAAGGTAAAAGCGCAAGAACTCATGGGCTGAGACAAAGACAGGTTACCAGGTAAAGCACAAGCCGCGCGTGCAAGCAAAGTAAAACAAGGGATTCACTCACTACTTCCCATGGGCAGGCGGGTGTTCAGCCACTGCCAGGACAGCAGGGCCCATCATGCCTAATGGCTTCTTGGGAAGACAAACGCCATCACTCCCAACGTCCCCCCCTTCCTCCTTCTTTACCCCAGCTTTTATTGCTGAGCATGACGCCCCATGGTATGGGACATCCCTTTGGCCAGTCTGGGTCACCGGTCCTGGCCGTGTCCCCTCCCAGCTCCTTGTGCACCCCCAGCCTCCTCGCTGGCAGGGCAGCACAAGAAGCAAAAAAGTCCTTGGCTCTATGCAAACACTGCTCTGCAACAACTAAAAACATCAGCACTATTTTCATCAAAAATCCAAAACACAGAGTTGTGTGAGACTCTACAAAGAAAATTAACTCTGTCCGAGCCAAAACCATGACAGTCTTTCATTGGCCATACAGTCATAGCCTGCTGTCCCCCAAAGATGTATTCCTGAAAGGTGTGAATGTTAGCAATACAATGGGTAGCAAAGCAATTTTTTCTGAGACTGAATTCCTGGCAATTGTCCTGCTTTTCCATCCTTTGCCCTTGACTGGTCTTGGTTCAGCTGAGGAAGATGAGGATGATAAGTAAATGATAAGTAAAGTTCAGAAAGGTAGCAAGAATGTTCCCAGTAAAAGAGGCAAGTTCAGTTACACAGATGAAGCAGCTGAGATCTTTCGGGATAGAAATCCTGAAGGCCATGCTGAAAAGACAGCATGTCCTGCAGCTAACAATCCCAGTGTGGCTCCTTCTGCCTCTCTGTCCTCCATGCAATGCATATTGTCCCTCTATGTTTAAAACATTTTTATTAAGTGCCTGTATGCATCCACCCTCTAATTCTTATGGGAAAAATTGCTTTGCTATCTGGCAACTTTACTGCCTCGTATATGAGAGTGATGATTGCCTGCAGAGCAGGGTAACACAACTCTGAAACACCAGATAGAGAAGTGACCATTAGCAGGGTGTTGCCATTTTGTTTAAATGTGTCTGCCACAGCAACTAAACATGAGCAAATGCTCTTTCTGAAACCCGCATTTATTTCACTCTCCACACTTTTAACGTCAATCCAGAACCTTAAGGTCTCAAAAATCTGCAGACCATGTGCTGGTAGGCAGTGTCCTGGGACACTCCAGCATTGCGGTGAGTGGAGGGCTCAAGCTGGCTAGCTCTAGGACCTACAAGCATAAGCCAATCCTCAAGACAGACCTAGAAAACAGCCCACACTTGCCTGCCAGTCAGTCAGTTGTTAGATTCTCTGATGTTGTTTGCTTTCTCCCTTCACAACCACGTGATACAAGGTCTTCTACACCTAGTGAAAGGTGCTGCATACAAGTAACAGATGGCCATAGCTTCAGTGTTGCATGTTTGGGAGCCAGCTATGTTAGGGAGAGCTGACTGCAACCACAAGCAGTTATTGCAGTTTCAGGGAGAGTAAATTGGAAATACAACTCAGAGAATCTGCTTTACCTCTTCATTTGGTAGTCTGTTTGGTCTCGTAATTTGGGCACTGTGTGTTATCTCCTCATCTTAATTACATTTTCCTCTGTGACACACATTCAACACAGTATTTTGGGCAAATCTGTTCATCTGTGATGCACTTCATTGGTTAAGTGGAGACCGTATTTTCCCTTTGTCTAACACTGTTGTAAGAAAGGAATTCATTAACTTTGTATTTGAGCATACAAATATTTCTGTATGCTCATATACAAGCTTAGGATAAGCAAAGGACAGAAGAATAACCAGTGAACTGCAAATTACATTTCATTTTCAGAACTGTTTCTTGACATTTTTCAAGTCCCCCTGGAAAGTACTAGCAAGAGTCCTACTCAAACCTCTCAAAGCCCAATCCCACATCTTCACCTCTAGTGCATCACAGCAGCAATCCTGTCCACAAAGGCAGTTTTGTGAGCAGAGCACAAAGAAAAGCCTGCAGGCTGCAACTCACAAACAATAGTATGAGATTAAAGGAAAAAAAAAAGAAAAGAAGGTTTACCTGGTTCAGATCAAAGATATCAAACACTCGTTTAATGTATACATCTCCCTGTAGATCCAGCCCCTGCAGACCTAGAAGTTTCTTGAATTCATGCAGACTAAGTTGCCCGGATGGGCATTCTCTCATAAATTTGCTGTAATAATGGTGCATCTCTGGGACAGGGCCATCACCTGGTAATGATTCATTGGCGCCCATATTATTATGCAAGTGTCTCTTTTATTCTATTCACAATTATATCTCCCCGGTTCAGTCTTGCTCATGACCAGAACTCAGGCAAGTACGGCATTTAAAGGGCCACGGTAAACCTCTTACATCTAAGTTTCTATTTTTATTTAGTGACTATTTGTACTCGTGAGAGATTATCTTTAATGCCTGGTTCTAAACCAGATGGGATTTGATAATATGGCTAAAGTAAAAGTAAACACAGCCATGCTCAAATTATAGTTCATGAAAAGCCAAACTCTCCCACTGACTACAAACGTGCATATTAGAAAAATTAGGAGATCCTCAAAGTAGTTGACTATGAATTGTACACAAACCATTAGCAACACATAAAAGTCTAATCCTGGACTGGCTGTAAGAAACAGTCACAATTTATGCTGTAAATAAGGACTGAAAAAGTTGAGAGTGCTAACAGCCTGTTGTTACATCTTCTCCATTGTAGGTTGGTTAAGCCTTTCTAAAGACAGTCTTTTGGACTCCTCCTTGAGGCACTTCTTACCATGAATACGCTGCGTGATCTCTTGTACCTGTGTGCAATTGCACCCTATTTGCCCTTGGGTCCCTAAATAAAATGCAATGTTCTGGTCATTAGCCTACTGACAGAACCTGAGTGAAAGAGGAGTCTTTTACAGGAACTTCTTTAACAAAAGTCAACTCGGTCTGTTAAGTAGACTAAATACAAGTTTCCCCATTGCTGGTCAGTGCTGTCATCCTGCTTTTTGTTTTATGGCTTTCAGGAACTGAATTCTTTCTTCCTACGTAAGGTCAGGAAAGGGGTTAGGTATCAATAATACTTCTGTACTGATTAGCTTCTACACAGGGAGATGAGCAGCTCAGGAGCATTACTGTCGCACAGACAAATCTGGAGCTATAAATACCAATGTAAAAATACAGGCTGTTAGAGACGTAGGAACAAGACAGTACCACTCACTCATCCTTTTCATATACAATGGCATGGCGGAGTTAAAGAGCACAGTCCTGTGAAGTGCTGAGTGCCTCATAAAAAACAGCAACCTCCCTTCAGCCCAACTGAAGCCAGAGAGCAATCAATATTTCATGTGATTGGGTCAGTTTTTGAAATGGACTCCACGTGCTCTTGATGGGTTTTGCTACAGTTCTCTCCACGAGGACATCAATAAGTTTAATATCATGTACATCCTAGTGAGGAATATGAGTAAGAGGGCTTGAACGCTCACTCTTCAAAAGTGCCTAGGAACTTTTGAAGATTCTGCAGGAAAACACAAGCATTGTCATGGCTTTAGCCAACATTGGTTCAGTAGGCAGAGCAAGTACAGCAAACCGGATGGTGGTTGTGCTGTCCTTCCCCCAGAGACCATCTCTAAGCCCTAGTGCTGCTGCGTGATCCCAGTGACTGAGGGAGGGTGGGGACACATCTCGTGTAGGGAGCAGGAAAGAACGACCGCTCAGAGTTTGTGGTGCTTGTGGGCATGGGGGAGGCCCGCAGGCTGAGCAAGCAGTTTTGCTGCCACCGCTGAGGGAGGGCAGGAGAGTTCTTGTGGGGCTTAGACCATTTATTGGAGCTGAGGCAATCTCGGAGCTAAGGCAAAAGGGAAGGGGGACACAAGAGCGTCCCATCCATGCCACACAATGCTCTTCTCTGCAGAGGGAGGAGCGCCCTAGCTTAAATCCTAGCTTAAATCCATTGCCTGTCTGCAGGTGAGTGTAGGCTGGGGCAGTAGGGGTGAGGAAAAAGGAAGCAAGGACAAGGGAGGTGAAGGGAAACAAACAGACAAACCTCTTGGTTATGCACAATCTGACGAAAAGTCTGATTTTCTTCCTCAGCTCTCATACCCTGCACTTAAGCAATGGACAATCATTGTGTCAAACACCAGAGAAAGACAGGGCACGAGGGACCTAACTTAGGCAGGCTGCAAACTTCACGTGATGTGATTAGGTAAGGACTGTCCATCAGTAACTCGCCCAGTGCTAGTCATCCTTCATCTGCTCTCTCTGCTCTTGTTCAATGGCAGCTCTCTTACATTTCCTCATACCACCTTCTGCAAACACGGCTCCCAGGACCCTACTTGGGCATATGGAACTTGGGAGTTGCCCACATCTACTGATCCCTCTTCACTCCCTCCCATATTCCCCACCTTTCCCTCCCAAAATCCCACACAATTCCTCTGCTACTTTCTTCCAAACAACAAGTCATGGGCAAGTGTACCCATGGTGACTGAGGCACATTACAGATGCTGCTACACTGACTTAAAGATGGGGCTTTAAAAGTCAGACTTTTGTCAGATTTTGCCCTTTCTCATAAAAAAACTTACAAGAAAATGTTACTTTAAAATCATTCCAAGTTTAATTTAATGCCTATTTTCAGGATCCCTTTCATTTAATAACAATAACAAAAATACTTGTTAAAGACAGCAAAAGTGCCTGGGGAAAAAGATCTGATTTATAGTTCACTCTCACAGCATTCCTCACCCTTAGTAAGGGACTGGAATGGTATATAATAGCTGATATTACATACACGCACACACATGAAAAAAAGGTGAGTTTTATGGAGCACAAGAAGGCTAAAATTTATAACCAGCTGCATGTTTGACAGAGTTAATAAACTCTCAGACAAAGCATGTGCTGAGGTAGTAGAAATTCTACAGAAATCACCTGTTCCTGAAGCCAATTAGAATGGAACATTTCTACTTTTATAAACAAAAAAGAAAAAAGTCATAAAAATGCGGAGCCGAACCGAAGAAATTAATATAGCAAAGCCATCTCAAAGAGCACTGAAACAATGGGTATAGAGATAGCTTGTATACAGGAAGCTCACTGAAGCAATTCCAAATGAGCAATCTGTGGCAAACTGAACTGATGCTAAAAGACAAAGACAAAATTTCGGTATTTATTGAAATCTATGTTATAGATACCAAGAAGCTTTCTGGAATCTGTACAATATTTTGGGATTTAAGAAGGAGATACACACAGGTAACAGGGAGACTATGTATTTGCACTGAAAAAGATAGTCCTGTAAAAAAGAAGATTGTTGATTCAAGGACAGACTTCTGCAAAACTGCAAGAACAGGGGGCGCACAGAAAATACATACTGTAGGTAAAGCAAAACTGTCTCTGTGGGCAAACATGACAAAAAAAAAAATCAGATTCATTAATCGCGCTCTGAAAATGATATAAAATCTCATCAGTTTTGGAAGGCACGATGCCATCTGGATTCCTTTACAAATGAAAAATGGTAGTCCTTTGTCAAAGGTTGATAATATTGGTTGCTCCTCTTTTTCTTTTCTTTTTTTCCTTTCTTCTTCTTTTTTTTTTTTCACAGCAGGGTGATCGGGAACTACCTTGATATGAAAAATGGCAGAAAAGTAAAATAATAAAGAAGATATTCTCTTTTGCTTGGGTATTATGAAAGCAGTGGTAACTCAATTGTAAGCAGGAGATACTAAACCGCTGTGTCATGAAACAAGGTCACACATCTTTAGACTGTGATGGATTCAGCTGAATACTACCTATTCGAAGTATAAGACAAAAAAGACAACTGCTAATGGTTGAAGAAGCAAATGCCAAGTTTTAAATGCATTTGAATAAAAGTCTTAGCTACAGATTCTTATCTAAAAGTTGTTACCTTTGCCTATTCACTTCTTGTCTTTTCTCTCAATTTTTGAATCGATTCTGGCTCTCTCCAACCCCACTGCCTTTTTCTTTCCTCAGCAATTCCCACCTGCCATTTGCTCTAAAAAGTACCATTTCTCTCTCCTGCATGATTCAGCTTGTGCTGCTGGACTTTGCCCCTCTCTCACTCCTTCCATTCCTTCTCCTCCCCATACTCTGCTGCTATCAGATGATGCCCTACTGGTGCTGAGTGCCCACAGACATCTGTAGCTGTTGTTAACCCTCACAAGGCATCTGTCACTGCTCATTTCAGTTGCAGAGGGGAACAACCTAGGGAGCACCACAGAAAGCACCATTGCAGGCATTCCCCTGTGCCAGCCTAGCCAGCTGAGTTACGAGCATATTTTTCTTTCCCCATCCTGTCACCTCCCTCCGTTAACATCACTGCCAGCTCTGCACATGTATATGGTTACTAATCATCTCCAGCCAGCTTCAGAGTCCATTTGTGTCTCTTAAGACAAATGTAACCTACCTCTCAGCTCAAGCAGACCTAGGTGAGGTGTTTCCAGAGAGATCACCCAGGTTGACCATTCTTGTCATCTGGACAAGAAACAAAATTGTAGAAAGAGGAGGCAGGCTATGCTCCAGCAAGAGCTGAAATGGCCTATCCTGGTGAGAAAATTTACCCCAGTGAGGGTTTAACTTCCCCCCCAACACACACCCGAAGTCCCAAACTCTGAGGTCCCAAGCATCACCATCTACTTCCTTTAGCCCATCCTACACTTTCCTAATAATTTGAATGAATATATAACTTCCAAATTCTACTTTCCTCCTCATATGCATGTTTTCAGGAGGAGGACCAAGTTAGCCTTTCCTCCTCCTGTATCTTCATCAGAATAGTGGCCTGCTTACAAGGATTGTTTTCCCTCTCCTCTATAAACCAGAAAGCTTTGCCCTGATGAGGCAAGTTTCTAGTAGCACACAACCTCCACTCTCTCTGCCTGAGAGGAGAGGACTCATTAAATTCCTGCTAACTCAAGCATAGGGAGGAGGAAAAGAGAGGTCTTTAGACTGTCTCCTATGGCAACTTAACCATAGCATACACAGCAAAGAATGTGTGAATAGGTGTAAGTCACTTGATAATGGGATCAAGTGCACCCTCAGCAAGTTTGCAGATGACACCAAGCTGAGTGGTGCAGTTGATACAACAGAAGGGAGGGATGCCATCCAAAGAGACCTGGACAAGCTAGAGAAGTGGGCCCATTTGAACCTAACGAGATTCAACAAGCAAGGTGCCACACCTGGGTTGGGGCAATCCCAGACATGAGGACAGACTGAAAGAAGAACTCATTGAGAGCAGCCCTGTGGAGAAGGACTTGGGGGTTCTGGTGGAGGAAAAGCTCAACATGAACCAGCAGTGTGCACTCGCGGCCCAGAAGGCCAACTGCATCCTGGGCTGCATCAACAGAGGCATGGCCAGCAGGTCGAGGGAGGTGGTTGTCCCCCTCTGCTCTGCCCTCCTGAGGCCCCACTTGGAGTATTGCATCCAGCTCTAGGGCTCCCAGCACAAGAAAGAGGTGGACCTGTTAGAGTGGGTCCAGAGGAGGGCCACAAAGGTGATCAGAGGGCTGGAGCACCTCTCCTGTGAAGAAAGACTGAGAGAGGTGGGGATGTTCAGCCTGAAGAAGAGAAAGCTCTGGGGAGACCTCATTGCAGCCTTTCAGTACTAAAAGGGGGATAAAAAAAAGGGGGATAAAAAAGATGGAGAGAGACTTTTTACTCGGGCAGATAATGATAGGACAAGGGGGAAAGGTTTTAAACTAAAAGAGGAGAGAGTTAGATTAGATGTTAGGAGGAAATTCTTCACTGAGAGGGTGGTGAGGCACTGGAACAGGCTGCCCAGAGAAGTTGTGGATGCCCCATCCCTGGAGGTGTCCAAGACCAAGTTGGATGGGGCACTGGGCAACCTGATCGTGTGGGTGGCATCCCTGCCCATAGCAGGGGTGTTGGAACTAGGTGATCTTTAAGGTCTCTTCCAACCCAAGGCATTCTATCCTTCTATGATTATTCTGTCTTTGAAAACACAGATCAAGCACTGACACAACTTTGTTAGTTCACAAATAAATTCTTTATATGCCTTTTATATTTCTACAGAACTCCTTGGGTTTATGTATGAATTTAAAACAGAAACAGAAGGCAGTGACCATTTAGAAGTACATTTACAGAAGCCTTTTATGCCTGATTCCTTTTTGTACTACAGCTTCACTATTCCTGACATGGAGATTTTAAGTATAGCACAATGATACATGTGCTGGTGATAAGTAATTGTGCTTACCTTAGTTTTGTATAGTCTAGCCCAGGCTTTTTAAACTAAGCACGTAGAGACGTGATTCTGCTGAGCTGGTTAGCCACACACACTACAGTGCACCAGTATCTATAAATAACCAGCAGACTGTGCGTAATGAAATTACGCCTTATACTTCCCACAGTGCCTTTTGTAGTGCAGTCATTTTCTTTTTAATGATTATGGGACATACTCTGAGATACTGACCTTACACTTCCCATTTGGAATCAAAGATTTAATAGAATAAGGGGCCCCTCCTGAAGCCCCTTTATTTTCAACAAGATTTCTAGTTGCCAAAGAAAGGTATCCTCCTAAGGCAGTTATGCGTATAGGGTCAGGAATACTTTCTTTTTGTAGCTATTGCAAATTCACTGATTTTCCTGAACTGACAAGAGCCTGGGCTGTGCCTTGCTGTGGGGGTATCAGGGAACTACTAGTGGGACTGGCAGCCTCTGACTGAGGACAGAAAGGCAGAGTAATGACTGTTAAACTGTTACTTTTAAGTGGTCTTACTAGAACCGAAAGGAAACAGTTCTCTCATCAAGTGAAACCTGACAGGACAATGAAGTGTCCTGAGTCCAACTGGGAGAAATAAAATAGAAAACAAATTCCTCAACTTTTGCATGCTAATAATCTGGAGAGGAAAGGGAAAAAATCAAATACTTAATTTTGAAAAAAATTTAAATACTCGATTTTCAAATGTCTGTAACTACCATTAGTTTGAATTTATAAAAGGTAATTTTCAATTTAAGTTAAATTCTTCCTTCAAGAGTCCACTAAATCTTTGTATTAAGGGTCATTTCTCTGAATTAACTCCCACCCCAGTGACATTTTGATGCCACAGGCTGTTTTCATAAAGGATTTCAGCTTAGACAAATTGGATTTTTCCAGTTAATAATGTTACGTACAGCTCTTTAAACAACTCTAAATCCTGCTCTAAATTCCCCACCAGCAAAAAAATCCACTGAGCTAAGCATTTTAGAAGAGGGAAAATTTAGCCAATAAAGAGAGACATCAGTAAATATTTAATTAAAAGGAGAGGCTGTCTTCTCTGATTAGGTACTGTCATTCCGATTGGAGATGTTCTCCTTGGCGTCTCAAGCCTTTCCCAAGCCTAGCAGACACTGAGCAACTTGCATCTCCTAGTGGCTCTGGTTAGTGATGCAATGATTTGTTGTTGTTGCTAAATAGCAATAATAGCAATTACAAATTGGTGTCCAACAATTCCTATCCAAGTGCTTTCCACTGCCTGTAGGAAAATTGGGCTCTGTGGGGCAACATCCAAGGTGCCAGACCTTGGGGCTGCCATTTCTGGCCTCTTCTTTTACCTCTTACTGCGGCTCAGCAAACTACCGTGTTTATTCCCACCTTTTTTTTTTTTTTTTTTTGTCCAAGTGTCACCTCTATTTCTGATGGAAAGTGAGTCTGTCACTAAGATTTTAACTGTCTTTTCAACACTCCTTCTCCGCAACCTGCATTTCAGTTCCACAAGGGTTTGAACTAACATACCAAGAAGAGATTAGACATTACTTCTTCTTTCCACTTTTTGTACAGTTATTTCTATATTTCTACCTTTTTATATTTGTACCTTAATTTTGTTCATTTTATATATATATGTATATATATATAGTTTGTTTTACAGTTTTCTTATTTCTTCTCCCTCCTGGAAGGCTGGTATCTATTTATCTTATTCTTGCCTAATTCTATTTTTGATTTTACTTTTTCATTGCACTTCTTAATTCTTTCCATTTATCTTTAGATATGAGGATTTTAAAACTCTTGGCCATCCTACCCACAGGGAATCAAACATTTTTTTGGTAGATTTTTGAAGAGCTCTTCTCTTAAACAACCTAAATGACATTGGAAAGAATCTAACAAATCCAGTTTTCTCAATTTAAGCTGTGCTGCACAGCTGCTGGAAATTAATGAGAAAAAAAAAACCAAACACAAAGCCAATTCCCGTTTACCTAGCCCTTCTTAGTTGATATCACTAGGCCTAAGTCTTCCACTGGGCATGCTAACATGTAAATTTCAAGGTGAAAATAGTCCAAGAAAGTTTCTTACCTGATTCATATAAAAAATGTGAAACACCTGCTTAACATACATGTTTACCTGAGGGTTCATATTACATAAAGTATTGTCTTAAACTCACGGAGAGTAAGTTGTCCAGAAGGGCAATGGTTCATAAATCTCTTGAACCATTGACTGTCTTCTATTGCAGCGAAATCATCAAATGATTCCCCAGCAACCCTAACGCCATCCACCTTTCCTCTCCATCCACACCACATTGTCTACCTTTGCACAGTGCTCATGAGTTCCCTGGCTTGCCTCCAGCTAGAACTGAACCACAATCCAGGAGCTGTAAAACTACCGTAAACCTCTTGAAGGTCCCTGCAGATCTGGATTAGGTAAAAATAGAAACTCCATAGGATCATCCTCCATGATCTGTTTGAACACAAGTGGGTTTGTCAATAAGCGTACACTTCTCTCTGGCTGGAGCTACCTCGACGTGTTCCCAGTACTCAGCCTGCATCTGTGGAGGCTGTCGTGAAGACAAAACACGGCATTTTTTCTTATATTGTGTATGAGCCTGTGTCAGGTTGGCAGCCTTGGTACTCTTGTTAAACTTAAAACGCTTTGCACTAAAAATGTGCTGGATATGATGACTTTGAATGCTTTTCAAACAGTGAAATGGTGCTGCTGTGCTTTGTTTAGAGGGCTTTGCTTTCAGCCCTTTGGAAAACAGGAAGAATCACAAATCCTGCAAAGTACTAATGATGTATAAAGTGACTTTAGCGTGTACTAGTGCTTGTTCATCTAGCTGAAGGAGGATAATATATAAACAGCAAGATATTGGCATTGAAAACAAATGTTTTGATAATCTCTCACAGGAAACATCAGATTATTTAAACACAAAAGTTGGTGAAATTCACACACCAGAACCAGAGGAAAGTACATAAATCAGAGCTAATGAAATTTAGGAGGGAGACATTTTAACTGAAAGCAGACTCTCCATGACTGCCCAATTAAAATGCATACTTTGAATTTGACTTGCATCCTATCTAACCCAAGCAAGAGAGAAATGCTTCTCGTGTAATCTTGAGGTAAAAAGAACCAGGAACAAGCCCTTAATTATGTAATTCTGAAACAGTAACTGAAATGTAATCGTATTGCTTCATTTGCATAATCCATTTAACACACATTCTGTTCACATGATCTCAGTGATGGGTTTTCAGATAATACAGTGATAGAAATTAGAATATTTAAGGCACATATCGTAGAAATGGGAAACCGATAAAGCCACCTCCAGCAATTCCAGGTTCAGAGAGAAGCTTGCAACATACCAAAGTCTGTTATTTGCTTGGAATCTCACTTCCTAAATGCCAAATACATACTGCAAGAGATTAATCCCAAATTCTTTTCCTCACTTAGTAATGTCTAAGATCTGGCAAGTGGTTTTTACCATCATGGCAGTAAACAAAATCTGATCCTCTAAGGAAGAAAAATAACACACAAACTTTAGAAAAAAAAGCAAGCCATCTTTGCAGCTTTCAACTTTGAAATATAATTGCATTGCAGTGGGCAAGACAGTCTGAACAATAACAACTTTTGGCACCTCTAAATGTTATGACCTGTCAGAACCTTGACTTATGTGTAGTTTCTTTCCCAAACAGACAAAACGTGATATCCCCTTATTCTCTTAAGAAGTAGTTAAATGGTTTCTGCTGACTGAATTAGTTAGGCTGTTGCTCCACTGAAGTATGAGTGCAGAGGCACTTGGCTCATCAAACATGCAAAGAGCTGAGTCATTTTATAATAAGATCCTTTGGCTCAGCTTAGCATGGGAAGGAGTTTTAAGCTGGATTTCTGTATTAAGACCAGAATCCAGAAGACAAATCCATTTTGTTTGCACTACACATAAGTCATACTCTTGTTAGGGATGGGTTAATATGGTCAGAATGATCAAGAATAGTATGAAGATACCTTTTCTGAGAAAGCCCATGCCAAGCCATAAAAGTCCCATACGCATTACTCTCAGAAGGCTGGTATGCCAACAGGTCACTGTGTTTTACGTAAATTGGCTCCCTAAACCAGCCTGAAGCCTGTAGAATGACTTCACAGGAACCATACCTTAACAACAGATAAAAATACACACATATGAAACTAAACAGACGCAGTGTGAATCCCAAAGGAGAAGATTATGAAGTGCTGGCACATGGCTTGAAAGGTCCTTGCCCTCCTTTGCCAAAGGGTTTTCAGTGAGGCACTCACAAGACTTTACCCGAGGCAAGAGAAAAATTAAACTAAGCTTTAGCTCATCTAGATGCTATGTGTTGTATCTGAATCTTGTAGCTACGCTGTTGTAAAACACTGCAGTTCGGTTAGTGCATTTCTTTAAGACTTTCCAGCCACTAAATTATACAAACAGATTGGACAAGGAGAAAAACATGACAGCATTTTATCTGGGAGTAGATATCACATTCTTCGTAATATTCCCTGCTGCAAAAGGATACAGACTGTACAATCTCAGGTATACGACTGTTCTAAATGTACCCTGCCAATCCTGCCTTCTAAATAACTTTTCCTAGGCCTTCTGCTGCAACAGCTCAATTAAGAAAATATACAATAAAATCTATGCCTCAGATTACAGTAGCTAATGGCAGATTGTTAAAACATCTTGCAGAACTGGAAATGAAGATCAGATCTTTAGCTGCAGCTCATTATTAAGTAATGAAGTTATAAGCCTAGCATAAGCAGTTTTATGGTGGATTTTATGAAGCCCTAAAGGCCAAATCGTTGTTTAATTTCATCAAAACTGGGGGAAGACTTCCAAACGGATAAAATATTGAAACATTTTTTTTCTGTCTAACATGGAACATTAATTAAACAAGCTCTTCTGGGAACAGCAAAACAAAAGCCTACATTTGTACAGACTCTGTCTATTGTCTGCTGAATCTCCTCACCCTGGTACCCCAGCTCCACCCTGTATCCTCACCAGGCAAAAGAAAACAAGTGCCTGATTATTTTGCCAACCAGCTGCTGCCTGGAACAATGAATAAAAGCCAAATTCTGCATGTGGGGGGCATTCATTCTGGGTGTGTCCCTGCTACCCAGCTGCCAATTTTTATGATAACTTTAGGAACTAATTAGCTAAAATTCCTACTCCCTGAAATTTCATTGAAATACGCCAATTGATTAAAAAGTTATGGGTTGTCAAGAGAAGGGGATTAGAGACTGCTAGATGGGACTATGTAACAATAAAACTCTGATGTACGTATAACCTGGCAAGTTTAAGCCATATATCTTAATATTCATTAGATAACATGAGCAAGCTACTCCCTGGGTGCTAAGCTATTTGTACTAGCAGAGAGTCTCTGTGATCAGTAACTTGTAAAAAACAACCAACCAATTAAAAGACATCTCCCTTTTTAAAAAGCTCTCCCCTTTTTTAGTTTGGAGCTCTTTCCCCATTTAGACAGGTTCCAGGTTCACACAAGGCTTGTCCTCATACAGAGTGGCTAGCTACTTTGGCAAAATAATTTTTTCTCATAGAAATAACCTAGACATGGAAAATTATTTTCCACAGCTGTAACCTGTTGGATTGTAATGCCTCAAGCATATAAAAAGCAAATATCAACATCTATAACCATATTCTCAGTACTATGAGCATTATAAACAAGTGAAGAAAACAGTTACAGTTTTAATTATATTTAGTATTACAAGGGCTGCAGATGGTAGAGAAAGCTGAATGGGTTGAGGTGGTAAAGAGCAACTGTACCCTGAAAGTTTGCGATCTAACATATTCTGCACTTGCCACCTGTACTGGTTGCACCATTTACTGATCAGAATAGGTATTTTCAAAGATATGGACCAACAACAACAGTAGTGGGTATTTCTGGGTATTTTTGTTGTTGCAAAACTGTTCTAAAAGGTCCTTTCCTCTTCCCTCTCCCCACCCTCAGTTACTCCATAGCAAGTACCCAGTTTCCTGATGCATGTGGTTGGTCTTGCACTGGGATGCTATCATCTTGACAGAACCTGATTTTTCAAGAAGGGTTCATTTCACTTTCCAGTTTTCTGAAAGGTGACTAAACCAAGCTGAGGGCTCCATTTTCTGATGCACTAATGTTTTTATTTATTTGTGTATTAATAATTACACCATGATAGACCCATCCGTTCCTTCAGCTAGAAGCTGACTTTGATTGTTGTTGTACTAGTGGCACATCATTCTAAACCTTATTTCAGTCAAGGACAAACACTTCTGTAGGATTTACTGATGACTCTCCACTTCTTCTGTAATATTTAATAGAAAGTGACACTTTGGCTCAAGGAGAAAATAATAAGGCACAATCTTCTGGATGGGTCCCACGGCAAGAAGGAACCTGTATGAACACTGAGTTAGAAGAACAAAAGACAGCAATGCAACCAACAGCTGCTGGAGGCCTTTGGGTTAGCCTGGGATGTTAAGAACTAAAATTGGGATGAGGGATTAAAACTAGACAGATGTGTCTTTGGAAAAGGGGGATTGACTGATACCAAGCTAAGCCATACAAGGTGTTCAGAATGAATTCAGAAACATTTTATTTGGTGACAGAAGGAATCTTGTTGTGTCTATGCTGCATATTCTTAAAACATTAACACCAATGGATGCAGCCACTTAGTGCTTTAAAAAAATATTTTTCAAGTAGACTTATGCAAATAAACTCCCAACGACAAACACACTGAAAATAATAATAAAAGTCCATGTTTCGAAGGTAAGAAATTATTCAGTGCATATTAGAATGTAGGCAATTTCCAAAATGGTAAAACATACTGGGACTAAAGCATTCAAAGTTGTTTGCCTGCCATTCACATTTATTTGCCAGTTTTTTTTTTTTCTATTGAATACCTCCTAATTCACTTCCATTATCTCTGAATAGCATTACCAGCACTCTGAGACATGTCGCTGAATGTATCAAAAGGTACAGCCATAAGAAAGTCATAAAGTTAAAAATGAATTCTTACCTTATTCATGTCAAACGTGTGAAATACTTGTTCAACATAGCTGTTAGCTTCTGGAGTAAGTCCGTGCAGATCCAGGACATGTTTAAATTCATGCAGACAAAGTTGTCCGGATGGGCACTCCTTCATAAATTTTGTGTACCAATGATGAATTTCCATGGCATTTATGTCATCGGCTGATCCAGCAGCACCCATAGTGTCAAACATACCAGGTAAAAAAACCCACAATTTATTCATCCAAACTTTCATTCTTGCTTCCCAGCAACAGGCATTCAAACATCAGCTCTGCCACTGAGAGCTACTTTAAACCTCTTACAGATCGCTACCAATATAGACTAAGTAAATATAGCACCCTAGCAAGATTACTAGTGCCCAGTTTCAGCGCACCATGGTTTTATTAACTGATCACAGGCTCTGTGCACAGTCAGTTTGCAGAGCCTCAGCAGGGCATGAGGACACATTATGCTGATTCTCATCTTGTGTTGGCATCTGTGGTGCTAAAGCTGTGTAAACTGGATGAATACTGAGTAAGCAACATGCAGGGACATTGAGAGTAATTTCTAAACCTTTGTTTTAATAATTCACAAGGTTTTAACTAAACCTTCAGCCCAAATGTCCTTTCACTGTTGCAGTGGTTATATTTATAAAGATAAAGCACACTTTCTTTGCAGTAACTTGTGGAGTCTTGATAGAAACTGCAGCATGTCGGTAACCTGAAGGTTGGATAAATTGCAGTCACTTTCCCTTCTCACCCTTTCTTTCCTGGGACAAGATCACAAAGAAAAAGATAGGCTACTGAATACATTAGAGGACAAAAGAAGTTGACCAAAGTCCTACTATGAGACCTCAAGATGTGTCTGTAAGAGCTGAAAGAGCTTTAAATAGTAGAAAGCATATAAATAATGCTTTGGTGGTTTTCAAATACCACCCTCAAGTAAAGCTTCTCAGAATATTTCTGCTATCTTTATTTTAATATTTGGACAATATTTTGGATACTTTTTGGACAGATGTCTTAGAGCAACTGATTTTTCATTTTAAGTATTTCTCTATATACCTTGGTCCAAGTATAAGGCATTACCTTACAGGCCAAAACTGTAAGATGATTTGACTAGGATAACGTGAAAAAACTGAAAGCAGCTATACACTAAGCACAAAAAACCATGCCATTATCTTTAGAAAGCAGCTCTACAATCATCTGAGTCTTGCATAAACCACTGTTGTCCTAAAAACTGCTTCCCCACTACCAGTGCTCATTCAATCTCACGCTTTCCCTTCCCCTAGGCCAGCGTGAGAGTTTGTGCGGTTGCACCTGGGAACAACTGTAAGAACAGGTCTAGGTAAAACCTTGCAATAAAATTGAATGCTAGTAAATAAAATTAGCCGAGACAACTTTATTTAAACTGTGCATTGCCTGGTCTCACAAAACACTGGGTTGTCCAGGAAAACATCAATTGGTGTGGGTGGAAAAGGGTGACCTGCAGTAGAGGGAGTGCGAGGCTGCTTCTTTTGCATAGGAAAATTGAGTAATTGCAGCAGAATGTAGTCCAGCCACCCATGGAGCAGTGTGTAGCTGCATGTGCTGAATTTTCCTTTGGGCGAAGAGTCAGGCTGGTTTAGTTGTGAACAGTCAACACAACAGCTGTGAGAAACAAATCTTTTACAAATTTGATCTCAAAACTTCCAAGAAACTAAATGGACTACTGTTGGTCATGCCACCAAACCTGGTTTTCAGGCAACCCAAGGGACGAGCTGTGGCACATTAGTTAGGTGTGCATAGGGAGGGTGGCATGACTGAACCAGGGCCAAGTGCCCCTGCACGTTTTGAGGAGGATGGAAGCTTTAGGGCAGGCTGTATGCCTGCATACAGGTTCACCTGCTCATCTGGTATTTTGAGCTGTTTAATTCTTCAGACAAATAAAGATTTGGGACACACTTGTAAGATCATATAAGATCAGAATGGCAAAATATTTATCAGAAATATGTACAAGCCTTCACTTCAAAGAGTAACAGGGCTGGAACAAGCTGGGCTGTGGCTGGAATAAGTTTCCAGCACATGGTTATGACTACGTTGCATAATCCAGAGTCTGCTGCCAGCCAGGGCAATGATGCTGAGGAGGGAGAGAAGGGGAAGAAAGCATGCCTATCCAGTGCCTGGAGGACTTTAAGAGCAACATATGCTGTAGCTGTCATTAAAAAGTGATTTTTCTAATCTCTACTCTTTCCTTGCAACCTTTTTAGCAGTCTTCCCAGAGTAACAATAACTGTCTGCTAACATGCTCTCACTTCCAGGATTCAAGGCCTTTGATACTGAGAAGCAGCAGGTTCTACCTATGTAAAATAGTGAAAAAAAAGAATAAATCTTAAAAGTGTGAATTGGTCTTTGGAAATACTCCGCTTCAAAATATCAATAAAGGCAAAGATTTGCAGACCATCTAGAATGCCGTATTTGTAATAAGTAAGAACAGCATGCAAAAGAAAGGTAGCTTGATGTAGCAGTCTTCAATCTTCTGTGTTCATCAAATCTATTTTTTTTCCATAGCTATTAATTGGAAATGCCAACACAGAATTTTTCAAGTGTATACCCACCAAATCTCTCATTCAGCAAAAAGAGGAAGTGTTTTAAAACTCAAATATAACTCAGACTTCCATATTTCCAGAAATAACAGGAGTATTCAAAGGAAAAAAACAAAGGTTTCAACTTCCAGAAGCCACACACATTTTTTTTTTCAATATCAGACTGGAATAAAAGATTCCGCAATCATTTTTATACATTTTCATTTTCAAACACACTTCTAAAAACTGACAGCATAAATGTGAGTATCAAAACTAAGCCATCTCAGTCTTTGAAAACATGTATTTCTTTCATATGGCATGGAAGAATCTCCTAACTCTGTTGTGTTTGTCCTTATGGAAGAAAAGATTAAAATGACAGAGAAATCCACATTTTATTTAAGCAACTCTTCAGGATAATCTTCAAGCTCTTCTAAATCACCTATTTGAGGAATATGAAAAAAAATTAAATATTACAGTTCAACAGCTGACAAAACAAATGTAAGAACAAACTTGGCATGGTTATTGGCAATTGTCATAATTAAAAAAGAAATAAGACAAAACAGCCAGAAGACTAGAAACAGCAGTGTAATAGTCCAGAATAAAAAGGAAGCATGGAAGAAGAATCAAATGCAAGTAGGAGAAAATGTTTTCAAAGGATTTCTTGTAGGTCATGTTCCTGTTAGGTTAGCTTTACTGGTGGATTATAGTGATGAAGTACACACAGAATAGAAGGGTTATGTTGGCAACACTTTTTAGCAATTTAATACTATCCTCACTTTCCCTCTGAGGAAAACAGGCTTCCCTAGTTAAAGCACAATTTTCTCAGGCTCACTCAGTCTGCACACCCAGGTTACTCAGGATTTGTATTTCTCCATATGCATGACCCTACAAGTCCAGAAGCAGAAGGAGAGAGAATGCTGAGGTAGTGAAGAACTTGCATTGTAGGTCTGCAGACAGTGTAAGGCCAATACAGTAAAGGAGGAAAAGCAGCCAGAAGAGGAAAACACAGAGAAGACAGACTGACATGACTTTGAGAATGTATGGCCCTACAAGAAAGGATGAAAAAATGAATTTAATGCCATAAAAGAAGTATGTGGCCTGGAAACAAGAAGCTGAGCTTATACATCAGGTTGAAAACCAGATTTTAATTCCAAAGACATTCTCATTCCAAAGACCTCATCATTGACAGTTGTGTGCAGAAACCTGTCGCCTGCGTAGTGCCTGTAGCAAATACATCCTTGGTGCTTAGTTTCCTCTGAACATGACAAACAAACAAACAAACAAAAACCCACAAAAAAAAACCAGGTGACCTGGAGCCTCTCAGCACTCTACCAGGTGACACTTGCACTTAGACTTCATGATGTAATGGAAATGACTTAAGACTAATACAGGTTATAAAATAAAGGCCCTTGAGGCTCTGATAAATTGTTCAGTTAATTGCAAGTTTTCTGTGCACGATGCTATGAAATATGGGGGAAAATGTAACGAAGCATTTGAAACCTAAAATCGCAGACAGTGAATCTCATGATATCACGACAGAGACATCAACAGCTATTTTATGGAGAAGCTTCAAGGGAGTAAACTCTAATCCTAGATTTTGCCCATAGCAAAGTTCTCACTAAGTCTCTCTGAGTGTTATGTATTAACACTATCAGTCTCTGCAATTCACAGCAATAAGAAGCTTGTGCTTGAAGGATGTAGGAAAACAGCACCATTTAGAATTTTTGTTTGATCTCTTTGCTACAGTGACAGGCAACAATCTTACTTGTGGCCATAAAAATTGCAGGTCACTGAACTAAAAAAAATCTTATTCTCCTTTGACCTTAAGGCAGCCTTTCTGGAATTATTTAAAATATTCTCGCAAAATAATTTGAGAAAGGATCACTCGGAAGTCTTAAAAAACCCTAAAGGTTTACATAATTACTCTGTGGAACTAATTACCACAAGATGGTAAACAAATATGGGTTCAAAAGGCAATTAGACAATAACATGGAGGAAAAGTCCATGAAACCCGTTTACTGACTTTGTTATATGACTGAGCAGTCACGGACTGCTAGAAGCAGGGAGGGTGACTGAGGGGTACCTGTTCCCCAGGTGTATGATCCTGGCTATTGCCAGAGACAAGACAGGAGACCAGAGGTACTTTTGAGCTGTCTAGTGAGTAGGGCTATTTCTGTATTCCAGGCATGATCCACAGAATATTTAAGTGCTTTATCCAGCTGGTGGTCAGACTGAAGGAATGAAGACCAATCGTTTTGGAAAAAATGAAGCTGTTTCTGAAGGTCCTATCCTAGATGGATGTCTGGCTACAATACAGGCAAACTCAGTTTATTTGTAATTTGCATGTTTATCATCAAAGCATTGATGTCAGTTATTTTTTCCTTACAGCTTTCATCTGCATCTTCCCATCATTTTTTCACACAGGCTTAACACTTCCTTATGAGGACCCTTTCTATTTAAATTTGCCTGTAAGCTTCCCAGTGTGCTCCTATGTGAAAATATGCAACACTGAATACACAGTAATAAGCCTGTAAATTAGTGACTTATTATTGTGTTATGTCCTATATCTGTTCTCTAAGAGGCCAAAGCAATACACGTGTAGGAATCTGCCTGCTACCAAAGTCGTGATGCATACAGAGATAAAACTGGGTGCCACTGGTACTAGCTAGTAAGACAACAAAATCAGAAGAGTTGTGACAGCACACACTGAGGAGGTGACTTGATGGCAATTAACCTATAATTCTTCTTATATTGATTTTTTTATTAGTTAATTATCAGTGGTTCTTGTAAACTTTAATAGATGCCTCTTGAAATTTATTTCGTAAGCTGTTTCTAAATTGTTGGTAAGGTTACTTAAGTAATATTCTACTAAAGCCTTTATATAAAGAACTGAGGTGACATCACTGTCTTTCTGGAACTCTTATGCAACACAGACACCACATTATCTTTAAGAACAAAAAGAAGAAAGACAACCAAACCCATCCCTTTCCCACCACCCTATGGGGAAAAAAGAGACAGGATAAATATTAAAAGTTATCCCTCCTTCAGAAGCATACTAAATGTCATGGTTTCATTAATACCTTTCAGTGAATTTTACAGTTCATGTTTATAAAGTGATTGTACAAACTTAAACTGAAGAACACACATAACATACTCAGCACCATTAGCCTTGAAAAGAAACCTTACACGTAATAAATAAGTCATAACTTGATTTGGCAGCAGTAATTGCATTTAATTTGTCGGTCCTTGCTGGGGTAGAGTCCTGGATTATCTAAATGCCAAGATTAGTGCTCTGTGAACTGGCACAGGGATTCACAGCATGCAAAGCACCACGTTCCCTCTGAGCGCCTGGGCACAGAGAGACTCAGTGGGAAACTAGAGCAGATTTGGCTCCAGCACACCGGGGCACATCTCTCAGGCTGCAAAAAATCTATGTCCATCTATGCTTGTACACAGTCATGCAACCAACTCTGGAAGCCCAAGACACAGCACATTTTTCTTCTTTTGTTCAATAACTAGAAAAATTTGAAATTAAATGTCATTTACTCTCTGAAGACACTTCAGTTATTCAGCCATCTTTCCGCTTAGGCTACAAAGTTTACCTTGAACAGCTGTGTTTGCGATTCACAGCTTTACTGCGGTTTGCTAGCATACTCTGCTTTGTAGATGTGACAAGTGAGGGACAAAATTATTTTCACTGTCTTTTTTTTTAAAAAAAACTGAATGATATAGTCTTTCAAACCTAAAGAGGCTCTTTTGTTTTATGTCCTGGCTAAAGGCAAACCTGTACACCCTCCTGGATGCAGGAGTTGAATACATCCTCAGCAAGTTTGCTGATGATACTAAACTGAGACTGGTGTTGACTAAATTGCTGTTGACTCCCTGGAGGGAGGAGAGGCCTTGCAGAGGGATCTAGAGACATTGGAGCACTGGGCAATCATCAGTGGCATGAAATTCAACAAGGGTAAATGCCAGGTGCTGCACCTGGGATGGAGTAATGCTGGACACAGGTACAGGCTGAGAGACAAGTGGTTGGAGGGCAGCTGCGCAGAGGGGATCTAGGGGTGCTGGTTGGCAGCAGGCTCAACAAGAGCCAGCAGTGTGCCCTGACATCCAAGAGGGTAAACCATATTCTGGCATGCATTGAACACAGCATAGCCAGGCAGTCTAAAGAGGTGATTGTCCCGCTATATTTAGTGCTGGTGCAGTCTCACCTTGAATATTGCATGCAGTTCTGGGCTCCGCAATATAAAAAGGATGTGAAGGTCCTCGAAAGTGTCCAGAGGAGGGCAGCAGAGCTGGTAAGAGGGCTGGGGGGCACGTCCTGTGAGGAGAGGCTGAAGACACTTGGGTTGTGTGGCCTGGAGAAGAGAAGGCTCAGAGGCGACCTCCCTGCTCTCTGCAACTCCCTGAGGAGGGGAAGCACAGAGGGAGGTGCCGGTCTCTGCTCCCTGGTCACCAACAGCAGGATGTGCGGGAAGGGCACAGAGCTGGGCCAGGGGAGGTTCAGAGTGGGCATTAGGAAAAAATTCTTTCCTATGAGGGTGGTCAAACGCTGGATCAGGCTTCCTAGAGAGGTGGTGGATGCCCCATGGCTGTCAGTGCTGAGGAAGCATTTGTACAATGCCCTTATTAATATGCTTTAACTCAGCCCTGAAAAGGTCAGGTACTTGGACTTTATGATCTTCATAGGTTCCTTCCAACTGAATTATTCTATTTTATTCTAAATTATATTTCTACCAAGAACTACTATAAATATACATTTAAACATGGAGAATTACTAGCTAATAACACATAACAAAGGACACACAGACAATGTCCTGTAAGGTACATCCATTGTTCGTGTATTGGTCAACAGCAGAATGAACTCAGGTGATTACAGGAACTTACTATATAACCTATTTGAAAAGTTTTCTCTGAACTTGTGCCAGTCAAATGCCAGCTTTTTACATTACTGAAGTCAGACTGAAAAGGCTGGGAAGTTTTGTTCTCTTGTCTTTGTTTTTTTTTTTTTTCCTTTGTCAGAAGGACCAAATAGGTGAGAGCAAGATCTATTAATAGGATAGGATGCAGAAAACAAGGAAGAAATTGATATAATTTTATCTTACTATCAGCATTCAGCATTACATCCTGAGTAGACAATACAGAAAAATAAAAACAGCATAGAATTTAGTTTAAAGGAAAGGTGTGGGAAAATATTTTAACCTTTTATACTTTATATTCCTCAAGAGGAATTTCATCACCATTATGCTATGCAACACTAATTGTTCTGCAAAGTTGTCTCACACAGCCACAATCTCAAAGATAGTTCCTGACTGCTGTAATTCTTAACAAATTTTAAGATACGAAAAAATATCAGTAAGCACGACATTTATTCAAATGTTTTTTTCACTGAGTAGTGACAAAGAGAACTCCTCTGTGTTTCAGACTGAAAAACTGGTGCAAATACACCTCAGAGAATCTATTCTTCACTAAGAAGTTGCACGCTGTGAGTGGGAAGGCACAACTTCAATGCTTTTAGAAAAGCAACGTAAGTGCTTAATCAGTGCATGCAATTAAAATAAAGACAGAGGAAATCTGGTAGAGTTTAGAAAGTAAAGATTGATGTTTCCAGACGAAATTGCTGATGTATTACAGATTTCTTTTTAGCATTTTTAAACTATTTTCTTTGTCATGTAATAGGTCAGCCTATCAGCATTCACTGTTAACAGTAAACCACTGGAACTCTAAGCTCTGAAAAATTGGATTCAGACTTGCAATGAAAATTTGAAAAGAAAGGGCGAAAATGGGTGGGGTTCCAAAGCTGTTTGAAGGTTTAATTTCATGAAAAGTACTCTCCAGCTTAAGTGGAGGTCACATATTCAGTTTGTGAAACCAAGTAGGTTCCTCTCAGCCATTTTATTTAAGTGGAAAGAGAGACCTCAACTGATCTTCCAATTTCACTAGCTCTCATTTTTAGAAATTCTCTAATCTATTCTAAATTTCCATTTTCTTAGAGAATATCAATATCCTCTGAAGTGCTACAAACTCCCAGGAAGATATGAGATGACACAAGAAAATTCTCCTGCCTTACAAATCACATGTTCAACATACAACAGCAAGCATGAAGATTTTACCAAATCTTTTCCACAGCAGATACAAAAGGGGAAAAGTATTCTAAGTCCTCCAAGTTCATTTACTTGCTAAACCAGGCCTCATCCTTGAAAAGCAAATCACAAGGAAACATACAAACTACTTCTGACAAAGTGCTGTTTGCATGAACCTGGAAAACTAAGCTTTAATGGAATAACCTTGCTTCTCCCACAGTCCTTAAAAATCACCACTTTGATATACTTCATCGAAGACAGAGGATACACCTCCTGAAGCGGTTCCTCTAAAACTGAAGATTTACTTAAAGATAGCTAACCAGGTTTTACACACTGCACACTAATAATTTTGAGACCAAATTTTCCAGTCTGTCTTCAAAGAAATTAATATATTCAGACACGCACGCACACACACACAAATACTCACAAAAAACCCTAGGTGAACTGAATTCTTTCTGTATTAATGCTTTTGATAGGCTTGACTGCTACAATATTTTATGGCAATAACTGAAAGTTAAAGCTGAACTCAGTTTTTCTCTATTATGCATAAACTTTCTGTCTACTCCATATAATTTAAGGCCGCTCTCTGGAGTGTTAAATGTACTTATGTTATTAAATTTAAGAATGTAAATCAAAGAATGTTCTATTCCTTGGAAAGTAGCATCCACAAAGAATAATTACTCCTGTATAATAGCACATCATCTTGAAACATAAATTAATTGTATATAATATTTTTTTTACCCGGTTATAGCGCAATTCTGATTTCTGTAATTGTTCAGGAGGAATCTCTGGTTATTCTTATAAATATGGAAAAAAATTAGTATTTACATTCAAGAGATAAGTATTTAAGTGTTATGTGTGTGTATAAATGGTGTCAAGAGAAACGTGTAAAGGAACCAACAGCTGAACAAAAGCAAACAGGGAAAAGGAAGGAAGGAAGGAAGGAAGGAAGGAAGGAAGGAAGAAAAGTATTATCAAACACGAACTAATTCAGGAGGATATAGAAGCATAGAAGAGCAAACTAATTCTTTACCATCAGCTGGAGAATAACAACATTTTCACAGCTGAACTATCTTCCTATGCCTTAAAGGTGATATTGGAGTATTTAAAAATAATAATCCTGTGGTACTGGAGAAAAAAAATGCTAGGACAACTGATAAACCTGCCCTCAGATACTAACATAATTTTCAAATCCTTTAATCTAAAATGAAGCTCATCAGAAGAGCCATAACAGGTGGTTTAATTCTGTGTACCATTCCTGGAAATGTTTGTAAAATTGAGGGCAGACTCTTGCTGCAAAAAGCCTCAGAAAACGTGAATGTGCACTTCTGGCAGCCGACTGCTGGCTTCTTCCAGTAACATAAGCCCCCAGTAGACATGCATACATAGTAAATTTCACTGATGCTGCAAGGCAGCATAGGACAAAACATAAAAAGATCCCACAAAACACATCTCAATGTTTCTTGGGTCCTTGAAGGGGGAAGCAATACAAACTTTGCGTGAAGATATCTGATCTTTAACTTTCACCTTAAAGCTGCCTGGAAGCTGTTCTCTTCCTAAACTGAATTAGCAATATTTAGAAGCCAGAGAAAAGCAGCTTATTAACAGGGCAAACTGAGCTGCAGCTTCCCTGAATGGTCCTTTGAGTTCATCACAGATCTGTGAAGTTTTAGAAGGAGGAGGGGAATAATAATTTGTCCACAGAAAAACATAGCAACTGAGCAGAAAGCGCATGTAGTCTGGACTGGTAAAAATAATCAAGCTGAGTACCTATTTAGCAAACTTGTACCTACCGAGAGTTACTCCTAAGGCACATATTTACTGCTGGTGGGTTGACCTTGGCTGGTGGCCAGATGGCCACCCAGCTGCCCTCTCACTGCCTGTCCTCAACAGGACAGGGGGAGAAAATGAGTTGAAACAGCTCGTGGGTCTTGACAAAGACAGGGAGATCACTTACCAACTATTTTCATGAGCAAAACAGACTTCACTTGGAGAAAATTAATATAATTTCTTGCCAATTAGAATAGAATAGGATGGTGAGAAACAAAGACAAAACTAAAGAAAAATGTCTTTCCCCCACCCCCCTTTTTCCCAGGCTCAATTTCACTCCTTCATTCCCCATTCCTCTGCCTCCTGCCTCACAAAGCAGCGCAGTAGGGATGGGAAAGGGGAGGTTGCCGTCAATCCATTCATTACAGCTCCTCTCTGCTGCTCCTTCCTCCTCACACTTTTTGCCGCTCCAGTGAGGGTCCTCTCCTTGGGTTGCAGTCCTTCAGGAAAAACCTGCTCCAGCATGGGCTCTCCATGGGCCACAGCTCCTTCAGGGCATGTCCACCTACTCCACCATCATCCTCTCCTTGGCCACAGCATGGCTATCTGCACCAGTGTGGTCCTCTCCATGGGCTGCAGGGAAACACCTGTTCCACCATGCTCTCCTCCAGAGCCTGTAGTGGAACTTCTGGTCTGGCACCTGGGGCACTTCCTCACCTCCTCCATCTCAGTCTTTGACCTTGGTGTTCACAAGGCTGTTTCTCGCACTTTTTCACCTCACTCCTCGCTGCTGTGTGGTGTTTGCCCACTCTTCCCCAGGTTGTCCCTAAGGCACCCCCAGGGTAGCTTCTGGGCCCAGCTGTGCCCTGTGGTGGGGCCATTGGAGCCAGCTGGGTCCAGTATGGGGCAGCCCTGGCCTCACCTCACACAGCAGCCCTGCAGCCCCCTGCCACCACCTGGGCACCTGAGCCCAGTATAGTACTTCAACCAAAATTTCAGTACAGCTAAGGATGGGCACACAAGCAGACACTGCCCTAACCGAAAAACAGGAGAGGGCCATGACTTACCTTACAAAACTCATCTGGAAAAATCAAGTTAATGCACACGTTGATGGCAACTCTATGAAGCCTTTGTGTATCTGTAAGTTAGGTGAGATGTCACCCTGGTTTCCAACAAAATTGGATCTCTGCATTTATCTGTATGTTGGGAGTATTTAAAAGAGCAGGATATTCCACCTATTTAGAGTAATGAAGCATCATTTTTTTAATTATACCAGCACAGACCTTTTCTATTGGAAGGTACTAATTCTAATTCTGAATGAATACAATCAGACAGCTATAAGTTCACATACTTTAAGTACAGATGTAGGATCCCCTATGGACATGCGGGCAGGTGGTTCTCATAATAGCTTATGTCTCTCAAAAAACTTGCAGCAGAACTCCAAAAAATTCGATGAAAATTAAAACAACAACTGTGCATCAGTGATGAAGATTTCTAAAGCAACAAGGCCAGGGAAGTCATGTTCTGGTCACTCAGTTGGGACATCTTTATTAAGGACCATTACCTGTAGCGAAGCTCTCCCTTGCTACAGTGGAGTGAAGCAAACTGAACACAACAAATAAAACTATGCTTTTAAACACTGCAAAACCTTAGCTTCTTGTAGCTTGGTAAGAAAAGGACTTGTGGAGGAAGACTGAAATCCTACACACAAACTGCACTTCAGAGCACGCCATTCCATTACAACAGCTAGCAGCAAATTTACTTAGTGGGCAGTTTCCAATTTAGTACAATGTTAAGTGGCAGAAAACTTCTCAATTTTATGAAAATTAATTCTGTTTTTCAGCCAGCTGCATAAGATGACACTAAACCATCTGGCAGCCATCATGTATAATTTTCTGTGTTTAAAATTAAGGAACTGGACCGGAGGCCAACTATTTGTGCTATTCAATGTGTCTTCACTATGTGTCTGTGCTATCCAATGCCGTCAATGTGTCTTCCGCACAGTGCCAACAGAAGGACAGAAACCTTTTTCTATTTTAAATTCACATCACTGGTGGAAAAAGGCCATGTTTTACAAAAATGTTTCCTTGTATTTCAGATAAGAAGCTGAAGCAGAGCTGCAGTGAAACCACGCTGGGGTCAGAAACAAAGTGTGCAGATCTGACACCTGATTTAGTCACTTGACATCTCAGGGATGAAGTTCCCTCCCAGTCCATTCACTCTGTCCTTGGAAGAGGTGTAGAAGAAACACCTTCCACTGAGCAATGTACAGCATATTTACTCGTATCGCTAGCTGCATGCATGGTGATTATGAGTTTGGTAAGTAGGGTGAGAGGAGCAACAGAGTAAGGCAATGAAGATGGAAGCAACAGAGAAGAGGAGGATCTTTCAGACAGAATATTCATATTGCCTAGTCTGTGTTGCCTAATAACTCTGCCTGAATTATTGAATGCCCTAGGACGAATGCTAATCAATTTGTGGACACTATTCAATAAATGAAGTGCATCCTAGATCACAGACAGAGGCTTAGAACACCTGGCAACCGTACTGCAAGCTTGTGTGATTGCACATTCAGTTATCATGCAACTTAACTCGCAGAGTAAGGGAAGCCAGCTTCTTGCAAGCTTAATTTTATCTGCAAAAATTCTGACTGTAAAGGCTGACACAGATGGTATTTCAGATACATGTACTTATGGTATTAAGATAGCCATGCTTTCTTGCAGAAACTGTTGAAAGGCTGGGTTTAATGCATTTCTCCCTGTTGGCAGAAAAGTCACCTCAGGAAATCACTGGTAGTACTGCTGGAAGTTTATTGGACAATTGCCCAGTTTTAGACACATGATAATGTTAAGGCTTCTATATCATTTTTATAACTCACATTTGAAGAAACTGTGTAATGCATGAACTAAAACCTGGCAGTTCAGTTGCAGCATGCTCACACGCCTTTGCAAACCACATCTGCTGAATCAAATTATAACAAAACAGCACTCATTAACATTTTTTTTGTCAAAATTATTAAAAGTTTTTTGAGTGATTTCAAGATTTCTTCTAATTTGGGAATTATTATTCTCCTCTCAGAAACTGACTTAGAGCAATTACATTAACAGTCTTAATGACGTAGCTGGCCACAGCATCTCTACTCACTCAAACAGAAATATCATCATTCTGCTAACAAATAGCTTCTTCATGCCTACACTTCTTCGCTTCACACGCTGATAGTCCTTAAATAAGAAGCCTGATTAAGTTTTGTCTATCTACTCTTAATTCCTATGCTTTATCTAGTGGTTGTTTAACGTAAAAGACTCCTGAAGAGCAGAAGCCTGCTATGTGACCAGGTCCTTTTTAGGTGAGCTAGACCTTCTCAGTTTTAATGATCAAAGTAATAGGAGTATGGAATATGCCTCTAATTCTGTCATTTGCTTAGTAGGTTACTCATTTTTCTTCAGGACATAAATGGTCTAAAAAACATCTAAAAGTCTTTTTCCTTCTGTCTTCAGAACATAAGATTTTGCTTTTTGCTACAGAGAAGACAGTCCCAGAAGCCTGCAACTCAATTTTACTCCTTATGTGAAACACAGCGCATGATGAGCCAAATTTAACATGCAGTTAAATAAGATGCTTGCAAAGAGAGTTTACATAACACTACTGCTACAAAGCATCTAATTTCAATTCTAAATGTAAAGTTTCAGCTATGCTTTCAAACCTCCATTCCTCCCTCAAATCTGGTAGAAACAGCATCTTCCAAAAACTTTAAGTTTTCAATTTATGCAATTTCCTGACCACCAGTTCAGTGCTAAACTGAAGATTTCCTCCCTCATCCACAGACAAACTACTTGCAGCTTTGCTCTTAACTCGATTCACTGTCTGGAAGAAGGAACAGTCTTTCACTCCCTGAAAAATACTCCTGAATACCCACAGGGAGTATGGCCATGAGTGGCTTCAGAAAGAGACATAAGCAGTAGTAAGAGATGAAAATCCTCACTTCACCCTGCTAAATCCAGCATTACACTATGGTGGTGTGACAAGAAAAGAGCCAAATACCTGCCAGTTTCATCCTGCTGAAGTGCTGAAACCAGGATTAAGGTTATATAATGTCATAAAATGGGAACCGAACTTGTGACGGAAGGAATCTCTCAGTTCCCCTCCTTATTAAAATGACCGCTTGCGCAGCTGAATAGCATTTCCCCAACGTAAACAAAAAACACAGAAGAGCCAAGTCCTCAAAACTGTAACTCTCACTCAAGTGTACTCTTACAAGAGCACACTCTAGGTCAACTACATGCATCTGTGAATTCTGCTTAGGAGTAAAACTGTCAGGCACATCCCAGACAGGTGAAAACTTGATCAGGTGTTCATTATGTTCTGGACATTTTGCACTGTGCTCCAGCTTTTTTTATATTCCTGTGTAAACTCTGAATCAGAGACTGAAATCAGGGCAGGCCTCAAGGAATTTGGGATCCAAACCCACCAGCGCTCATGGTGAGCACAGCAGGATCGCTCAGGTATTCACCACAGAAAAGCTTACCTTAAATGAGAGGTTGGTATTTCCAGCATCGTCCTCCACACGCACAGTCAGATCCCGTGAATGGTATCACTGCATCCCATCTAAAGTGTAGCCCGTGCTCAAATAAGTGCTACAATCAAGCAGAGCACAGAATAAATTTTTAAAAAGTTGGAGATAACCTTTCTATTGCTTTCTTACAGTTACCACCTTAAAGCTGCCACAGTAAACATCAAATAAAACTTGAAATCAAGAAGACCATATTGTCCTTATTTCCTTATTTTTGCAAGCCTGTTGTGGAAGCAGGTGAAATCTCCACCGGGCTGAGGACACTGGCCCCAGGGGCTCTGGACCAGGGAACTCCAGTTTTCCCCAGCCCTGCAGCATGATCCAGAAGTCCCCTTGGTCGTGAAAGCAGGGAGTAAGAGATGGCTGCCCCAGGCTTTTCAGCCAGGGAGCAGAAAAAGTACATTTAGAGTTGTAAGAACAAAGTGAAAGCAAAGGGCTGACAGATGGGTGTACAAATTTGGCCCTGTAAAATTACTGCAGTAGTAATTTCTTACAGGAAGATGTGTTGCATGTCCTCAAATAGAACTGGAAGAGGTTGCAAGAACTGGAGGGAAAGCACCTTGGGTATCCAGATTCTTTTTGTTTGGGAACAAAAGGGTAGGTTGCTTGGAAGAGCATGGTGTCCCTAACAGGCTGGCTGTGTAGGTTGCAGGGTGATATGCATAGTGTAAGCCAGGAAAATATTGATTAAATCAGCTGTTTTTTCCAGTTGGAGTTCAATAATATCAGACAGGGCTGAACAGAAGATATCTTTCAACCTATTCTTGCCTCCAACAGAAGACAGGTAATTTTATACTAGGACGATGAGTAAATTAGAGTTGTAAATTTTACTGAAGAGCAAATAAGAATTGCTTGGTGGGGTGAAGCCCTAGAACTAAATTAGCTTTAAAAGCTCAAAATCAAACAAATAACAGGTGAACAGGTACCTTTACAAAGAAACAAGGAAGATTGGAAACAGACTAAATCGCTTAAAAAACAGCTAGAGTTATGTATTTTGAATTTTTTAAAATGTTGGATATTTTACACTAAAATATCTAGTATTTTAATACTGACAAGCCAATACTTTTGACTCTTACCCTCTCCATAAAAGTTGAATTACCTTGAGAAATCTGCTAAAAACAAAGTTTTATTCAGTGGGCTTCCTTTCAGTGAGTTTTAAGAGAAGCATATGAGAAAAGCAACAATTCTCACAGTTTCAACACATACTGTAAAGTGCAGAAATTAATACTGCACTCAACATCAGTCCAAGATACCGCATAAAGATAAATGATTGAACTACTGCAGAAAATATATTTGTCCAGATACCACCACTTTCTAATACAGCTTTGTTTTGATACCAACGTTAGTGTTAGATGTGGCTTTTCCGTTTATCTTACCTCTGTGCAGCAACTATCTGCAGGTTTTGTTTTGTTTTTTTTCAGCTCATTCATCCAACAAAGCCAAGACAGTTGCCCGAATGCTACATTGCATGTGACCATCCTGATAAGACGTTAGGCATCCAACAGCCCCAGCCTAGGGAGTCTTATTACAGCAAATTTATAAGAGTAGATGTGGCTCCATGCCTTGCAAGACTGTGTGTTGTGTTTGGCACACTGGAGCTAAGCAGCTACAGTGCTTCATATATTTTCCTACAGCTGCCTAAAGTAGTAATTATATTGGTCTAACTACATGCTAAAAATGTATGACTGAAGCTAAGTTAGCATGATAAAGGGATCTAAAATCTTGGATAAGTCCTTGCCTTTAATATGCTGGGTGAACTGTTTGCAGCAGGGTCTTGAAGAAAAAAACTTTGTTTCATGGCAGTTTAGGGAACAGGTGTTTAATCACTGGTTTTAAAGTCTTCTTTCTGAAAATAACTGAAATTGAGTTTTCAGCAAGAATGTTATGTTTACTGTATTAATCATATGTTTATGAATAAAGTACCAGGAAATGAAGAGAAATGTAAAGAATGCTATAGATATCATTTATATCAAATGGCATTTATTTACAGAAAAAAAATTTGCATGTAATATTAGTAGCTTTTCAGAATCAAGTAGAATTATGATTGAAATATTTAAAATAATAGTTTCAATAGGTATGGAAAGCAAAATTTCATAAATTAGACTCAATCAAGATCACACTTAAATCCTGGAAATAGTTGCTAGCAAGCAGAACAATTATACTGCTTTCGGTAAAAGGAGAGGCTGCTGATTATCTGCTGCACTGAAAGATGGATCCTGATCGGCTTATGAAGAGTTATACAACATAGTTGACCCTGGGAGGAGGAGGTGGGAAATTATGTCTCAGAAGGATACTCCTGGTCATGTAATCCTCAAATAATACTAATACTCTAATTTCATATTTTTTAAATTAAATGTCATACTGAAGATGCTCCCAATTTACCATCGTACCTGGTGATAAAAATAAGCCTCTGGTCTGAAACATTTTTGGAAATTGGAACATTTTTTGTAATCAAGTTGGTGTATAAGCTCAATTAAACAGATTTAGTTGTTATGCAGTCACCAAAAATAAAGCATAAACGCAAGACATCAGACATCATTCTCCAGGGAAGATCTCCTGACTGAAACCTGAGAGAATCATTAGCCTCGATTTCTATCTCACTTTTTTATACAGCACAGCCCACACTATGCAACATGTTATGTTTTGTTATTAGCTACAGCTGTTCCAAACATCATGGTTACTCTTCTCACCTGCCTAGCTTCGAAGCAAGCTGCTTGCTGGTTCTTCCACAGCATCATTCCTATCTAACAAATACATGCTTCTGCATCACAATATTTTTGCTCCTCTCAAATGAGTCAACAAACTTGGCCAAGACAATCAGCTGAATTATTTGAAAGTGGTATCTTTAAAGAAATTTTAAACATGACTGCCTTTAGTAAGACTGAACATGCTTATTATTTAAAAAATATTAGCAATTATTTCCGTAAAAGATGTTACACAACAGCAGTATTTTGCTCTCTATAGAGTGCAAGAAGAACAAAAGGCTCTTCAGCATGACTTTTCTTTCAGGTAAAAAAAAAACTTAATAGGCGGGTGGCATTCAGACTGGTTAGTTGCTGTTCCACATGAAGTACTAGCAAAATAAGGTTTTAGCCCTGTTATGTAAATAGTTTTGTCAAAAAGCTCACTCAAAAGCAATGAAATCTCATGAATGTGGATTAAAGCTCAGAGCAGCAATTTTTCTCCCTGTGATCAATTAAGCCTAGTCTTAACTTTCCTCACGCCAAAGTCTTCAGTCTTATTTTGAAACACCTGAATCTAGAGTTTATAAAATGTCACTTACAATCAAGTTAAGTTTTCTCTGTGTTAAACTACTTAGCTTCTCATTACAGCATGGATATAACTAAGAAGAATTAGATGCTCTTGGTTCACGTCAAGTGCAGTTTGGATCCTACTTTATTTTTGCTTTTATTTTCATCAGAAATAACTCCACAGATGTTAACAGGTTCAAGATGGCAGAGCTGAGCTATAAATATTTCCTTGCTAGTTGTTTCCCATTTCAGTCCAACAGAGTTCCAGAAACCAGCTCATCATTATTATGAAACAGATTATGAAACTATCTTCATCTTAACCCACAATTTTTTTTGACTTTTCTTCTTCCAATTCTCTTCCCCATCTCATGAGGGGTGAGGGTGTGAGCGAGTGGCTGATGGATACTCAGTTGCCAGCCAGGGTCAACACACCACAATACAGAACACAGAAACTTGTACACACAAGGCATTTTACCAGAATTGGTGAAAAAGATTAAGCTTATTGCAAGCTGTTTATCTTAATTATTTAAATATGTTTATATCTTGATAATGACTAAATAACTTTGTAAGCACATATGCAGACCCTTAAAAGAGGTGGTTGAGCTGATGGTAGCAGCAGAACCCTGTTAACAATTGCTGGCAGAGCTGAAAGAGCGAAAGGACCCAAATCTCCCACCTGGCAGCCCACAGTAGCAGCAGGTCAGCCTCTCTGCCCTTCTACATGCAAAGCCCAAAAGGAAGAAGCAGGAGCAAGACTGGTCTTGCAGAGAAAAGAGCTAGATGCAGGCTGGCTGTCAGAGATGGAAACTGAATACAATGTTTGACCAGAAGTATAAATTCACACTATCCTACAATTTCCTGGCATTTATATATAGCACATAACTGCTTCAACTGCCCTGTTTTATTGCCTGTTGAAAAGCGAGCAGGTAATTTCACACTTGCTCTTGGACATTAGGTTTATCATACCCAGCTTTATGTTAGAGCATACTATGACAACTCTTATAAAATTCAGAAGAACAGAAATTTGTAACAGAGCTAGTAGCAGGACTTTATTATAGAGGAGATAGGAGCTACCATCTGAGAATGGTAAAGGCTTTTTCACAGACTGATTGGGATTGTCTTCCATTCATGAGCACTGTCACTTGTCAGTACAGATACCCTGGAAAGATGTTTTTGTGTGAATGGTCCATGTACAATACTGTAACTTACTTTGCAATAAAAGCAAGCTGATTATCCCTTATGATCAAGTCAGAGTAGCCACAAAATTCAATCCTCGGTCTAGATGCCCAGTATAGAAGTAAGTCATGGAAAGTCAAGAATGATTAACGTACAAAAGGAGACAGGCAAGCTTCTAGGCTAAAGGAGACACCTAAATAAAAAAAAGAAACAAAAACATATAAGAAAAGAAAACAGAAACTCCTGAAGTCTGGACTGGTGTTAGCGTCCTGGGCATTTGTGAGCGAATGGGTCAGCAGAAGGAACAGCATTAAGCACTCTTGTTTGACTCGTGGCCACAGTAGGTTCTCAAGTCTGTTTAGGTGAGCCTTAGCTATGCCATTTCCCTGAAGTGTGTTGACATAGCTAATGACAACAAGGCCCAATAGATGACTGAAGAGATGGGGAAAGGAAGCAACATCATGCTTTCCAAGGAAAAAAAAGATCGAGACAGACGTAACTTACTCCAGTTCTTAGCATCACGTTCCTACAAATGGAAAGTAGTACTGGAGCTATTATTGTCACCATTCAGGCATGATAAGAAGCGTGAAAAATAATGAACTATCTGAACACAAAAAAATGAGCATGGTATAAAGCATAGTTATCAGACATTTCAGCAGCCCTGAAACAGGAATAACGTGTGTTCTATGAACCATCCATCAAACCTGTCCTACATTATTCCATCTGACAGATTAAATGGCTGATCTTCAGTGTATGTAAAATCGCCAGATATCCAGCAATTTGAGAGGAACAAGTCTAGTTTTCACAAAAAAAGAGATTGAATATGGTAGTAATGAAAATTACTACCTTCTTTTATTCTGTCAAAATGCCAGAGTTTGCATATCTTGAAACATAAAAATGAGAGAAAGACTGTGTGCAGACAGTTAAGCAAAGAAAGTGGGGTTAAGATGAACAAAAGCAGGTTGCAAACTGCTAGCTTTAGGGCACGAGTAGCTGCTAAGGGAGCACAGGCAGTTAAATCTTAGGTTCACTTTCTAGCACAGAACAGCATAATTAAAAAGCAATTAAAGGTACGTGAGCTAGGAGTTATCAGCTGACCTAATTTTTCACTAACAATCTGAGACTAGATTGTCAGCTGTGACCACCTAGTCACTGTCCGGGCAAGTTATAAGTGTAAGAAATACATATGTTTTAAATGTATGTCTTAAATTGAGACAGTGGTGTAAAGGCTAAAAGAAACGTACAAAGAATTACATAAGATAAGCATCGCAGTAAGTGGTATATCTGGAGACAATTATGCAGTAATTCTGAAAAGTTAATGTTTCAAAAAGACTATCACAGCAACTTGAGGAAAAAAAAATCATTACCATTTGTAGCGAGTTCATAGCTATTCATCATTTATAAGACAAGCAGAACGGTATCTAAGCAGTAATTAAAGACAGATTAGGATCAAATGATACAGAGGAGGGAGAACTTGTGGTGAATTCTTAGTAAATATTTCGGTATAACACAAAGATGCGTCCTCACAAAATGTAACTGGCCTAGCAGCAGCAAGTACTGTGTATGGACTCTGGTTTGCACATCAGCAGCACTGACCCTCTGTTACAGAAAAAAGACAGCGGTCAGGCAACTTCATTTGTAACGTGACTTGGCAAGACCTGCAAACTCAGGCCAGATGATACTAACTTATTCTATCACACATACTGCCTCCTAAAAATGACATTATTTGCATACAGCCAGATATTTATTTGCAGGAAAAACATGGAATGCGATGTAAATAAAAGCAACACAGCTATGGTTCATCTTGATCATAAGGACTACAACCTAAACAGCTTCCTGTGATAAGACCCCAAAATGGATGAGTTCCAAGGTCTGATAATAAATGAAACACACTTTAGGGACTTACTCAGTGTTAGACTTCCTATCCCTTATGAGAAACAGCTGTGAGCTGTAAGCACTCAAAACCGTACTGACACTTAGTTTAATGTAAGGAAACTATTTTGCTTTCAATCAGTTCAGAAATATTCTGCTCTTAAATTGACTGTTAATTCTTAATGCAAGCCTGTAATCCATCCATACTGCAATTATAGAAACTGCTCCTTAATTTGAAACTCCTCTTTCTCCACCAAAGGTGTCATAAATTGGTGGTTTCCTTTGTTCAATTACAAAGAGTATTAAGATTTTTTTTTTTAGTTATACTCTTTCTATTCTAAAAGGCCCATTCTGCTCTGCAGTGAAGTAGTGCAACAAATTCATATCAAGTAATACACTAATACCTTCTAAGCCTTTTCTGATTTATCTTCTGCCTATGCTTTATGCTCTTGATTCTAGGGTGTTCAGTTCACACTATTTTCAGGAAATGACTTTTCCTGTATTTCTTTAGAATTTTGCAAATTATCCTCTGGCTATCAAATTTCCATTTCTGAAAGCTAATACATAATAGATGTCTTCATCTCTTATACACTATATAAGTAGATTTTCTTTCTTTTCTTTTTTTTTATTTTTATTTTTATTTCCTTCTAAAGAGGGAGAGAGAGAGAAGGAAAGATAAACCTGCTATTTAGAGAGTATAATATTATTGTAAGTTGATTATGTTTGTGCAAATAATGGTAAGGAAGTATTAACTGAACTTATCTAGCAGGTTTATAGGTTGACTTTCACTGCATCACCAATACAATGTTTTAAAGAAAATGCCAGTGCTTTAAGACAGCTGATCCACAAGTAATTAAGGCAAATGATATCCTAAGCTAGAGATTTAGAGAGCTCAGTCACCCCGTTAAGAGTATTACTGGCTTTAAGGCATTTAAAGTCCATCCATGCTAAAGACCATCCATGCTACTTTTCCTTTTCCTATTACAGCAAGGTTTATTATCATAATTTAAAAATAAACTTGGTAGATTGACGTTTATACACAACTGCTTTCACTCCTCAATGGTAGTAGAGTATTGCAAGCCACCAGCTTTAAACGTGGTGTTTAAGTAGCAGAAGGTTTAGGATCACCCGTTTTTGATTTTGATGTGATTTGTTCCTATATAACAGTTTTGGTGCTTTAAAGAAATTCCTCACACAGATAATTTCTGGATCACTATCTTTCACTTCAATTGTAACAACATCCATAGTTCCCAGAGCAGGTGTTTTCCTCTGGATTGGAAAGGGGTATGTGCAAAATTCTGTAGGAAACAGATAGGTTGGAGACATTTTTAGCTCAACGGCATGTATGTTGAGTCCCTTCATAGTCTGAAATCATTCCCTGTGATGTCTCCTTCTGTATCACACCACAGACCATGTTCCTTTTTTTTTTCTAAAAGGTCTCGAGTTTGTTATGGGATGTTTCCCATGTGACTGTACATCATACAGTGGTATGTATGGGGAGCTTGGAAGAGATGTTATGCGGACCTTTCTGGACTGCGTACTGCACCATTGCCCATGGCTGTGTAGAACCAGGGAGACGGACAGCTGCCCATTCAACAGCGCAAAGATTCATCTGCCTACAAAGATACCATTAAATTGTTCTACAAATCACTGCTTTCATACAGTAAGTTACAAGAAGCTAAGATACATCGTTAGATCACGTTTCTGGGTAACATACCTCCATGTTCAAACGTCGTGGTTTCTAATTATGATTTTGGGGTCAAATTTTCAAGAAAGTGGCCTCTGTCTTTAAGGCACCATTTTCTTGTGCAACATCCTGCTTGCAGTTTTTGTAGAAAACCTTGGGTGTAGCTGGCTGCTTTTACCTTTCTCTGATTGACTGTCATGGAAAAAACTGGTTTTCAGTTTATTGGCTGACAACCTTTTATCTTGATGGTAGCACTTAGCTCAATGACAGGTTAATCTTCCAAAGAATAAGATCTGACACACCTCTTTTTCTGGAAATCAGAAAACAAATAAAATGCTAATCAGTTCATATGTAGCCATATAATTTCTCACTACTGCTTGCTGTAAATACGAGCAAAAACTATTTTATCAGGTTAAACCAATATTTCTTTTAAGCTCCAGCAGGATTCAACAACAGGGAAAAGCAAATAAACCAGGATGCAAACAATCGATACGCTCATATTCAACAAACTTTCAGTGAAAGGAGGAAGAATGGGCTGTGAGGGGATGAATTTTTTCCTGACCTTTTTGAATGTTTAATGTATGTCCTGAAGCATGAAGAATGATAACACCAATAAGTTTTTGTCCTAGCCAGTTTAACGGCAAGTATTACTCATGCTGTGTCTTATAATTTAAACTCATATTAACATGCAGCTTTATTTACTGCTTTCTGACACTATTTCTTCTGGCATGACACAGAAACATTGGGCAGGTTGAATTATACCAGCTATAACTTCACAATGTTATTTTCCCAATTGTATATACGTTAACATTCGATCCTTTTCTCTTGGAAATGAGATCTGAAGTGCTAGAGGCCTGCTTTCTGTCCAAAGCAAAGCCATTTATTTAGTTCACTACTTTTTTTTTCTTCAGTCTTTGAGGGTACATGTGGGGGTGGAATTTTCAGACATCTGAAATAAAAGTGGTTCTGTATTTTTGATGCTTGAGGGAATGTGAGAACAATCTAATTCAAGAAAAGTTACTTTTTTGTTTAGAATAAAAACCTGTAGCAAAGTACTGTGAGCTGTCTGAAAAATGGCTTGGGAGCTATTCTAATGAAAAAAACAGATATAAACAAACTGTCACAAGAGCAATGTAATTAGTCCTCTTGTCGAAGGAATGACCCGTAATATCACAATGTAAGGTGCTATTGCCAAATCCAAGAGGCATTAATCCTGAGTTGATCTGATCACTGTAATAAAATTACCAACACAGAAGATGAGTTTCATCATCACTCATGAGCTATAAGAAGACTGAAAACACTTGTGGTTCAGCGTATGAATGTCCTTTCCAGATAGATTGCTAACTATAACGTATATATCGAATACACACAGACACACACACACAGACACTCTCTCTCTCTCTCTCCCCCTCCCCCTCTCCTGTACCTGGTATTTCACACAGTCAGCGTCAAGGGCGGTAAAACAGACCATCATCTTGCTCTGAACTGCTACACCAGTTTTAAAGCAAAGATGTTAAAACCTGTAGTTAGTGTCCACAATCAAAAGGAAACTTTTCACTGAGAAGTGAGATACAGTAAAATTTATTCCGCATATTTACAATTATAAAAAAAAAAAAATCAAGCATGGTAAAGGTCTTATGAGTGTGACTTTTTAATAGACATACCAAGCTCCGCATGCTTGAGATAAAAATATTAGAGGTTCCCCAAACCACACCATCATAAAGTAAACAGTAAGAGCTAAAAATACATTTGTGTTTCGGCGTCCAGTAAATGTGAATCAAGCAAAGGGAGAGCTAGATGAAAATAGGCATATAACAACAGTAGTGGAAAGACTATATACTTAATGTTGGCAGACTTGGAAACTGTTATAGGGAAGCTAGTAGCCATTGTAATGCTGAGCAACGTTGTTTTTTATTCATTAAAACCTGGTCAAACCAGCTTAATGCTAAATGCATTAATCCTCCCTGTACAATCACATGTCACTTAGGGCATACACCAGTTTCTGAATCTGTCTCACACCTTAGGCTACTCTTATTCTCATTTTTGAGCCTTCCCTGTGTAGTACGTAACAGAATAGATTTTTTTTTTTTTTTTTTACCATGGCTCCTCTTCCACATGCCTCTGGCTGTCAAATGACAAAAGGAAAGCTTGTGTTTCAGTGTGCACACAAATGCAGATCTCCTGGGGAAAAGTCTTTCATTCCTTACTTATTTCAAAACTGTCATAGAACCTGAAATAAAGTTTCCCATGCTATTATTTATCAGTCAGAAAGAATAACACAAAATCATTTACTATATACACTCCAACAGCATCTTAAGGCCTGGTTTTGTGGGGAATGGACCCTTTTAAAGAATATTGATAACAATATCTGACTTGATAAACTTATTCCGTAACGTATCTAAAGCAAGTAAGATTCAGTACTTACTGTCCCCTCACAACAGCCCCTGCTATATAACAAAACTCTTCTTGAGGTAGTCTTGCTGTAAGCTCTTGGTTTTTAGTGTGCAGAGCTTTAGTGAAGCAGCTGGTCACTACCATGCCTGCATAGCAGCCGGTTACTCAAAAACCCACAGGTGAAAACACAACTCAGCAGTCACAAATGACAGCACAGGAGGCAGCCGAGCCTGCTGTGTGAACATGTTGTGGTATTTTACATCAAATCAGGTCCAATGAATCCCTTTTGATAATATTTGCACATCTTTAATGTTTCTGAAAGTCCATTTCAAATTGCTTGGGTATGAAATAAAAACTCCACAAACAGAGCTAACTTAAGGAGGGAAATGACAGTTTTTAATATTGTACCTCAGGAGCACAGGGATGCTCCACAGAGTCCGAAAAGGCAAGAGATCTTGTTTGTCATTGAGGTGATCTAGTTTTCTTCTGGGATGGAAGTCTCTATTCTGGAATACATCCTTTTAAAGCCTGCTTCCTGCACGTGGCCTTTTTTTCCCTACGGAGGTCTAGGTGCAGAAATGGCAGAACTGATCCCTCATGGATCAAAAGCAGTTTTGGTGCACTCTTTTGTGTCCATTCACTTTTTCCTTAGCAGAAGGAAGCTTCCAGCTACACTGCTACCTGGACTTCTTTGGTTAGTCCATTTAAGTATCGTTCGATTCTTAAGAATGTGTTTGATTTTACTGCGTAACTCATGAATAAGGTTGACCTTTCCTAGTTCCCTGCTAACTGTAAATGGTTTTCCAAGCAGGCAGGCTGTCTCTGTAAGATGAAACACGGCTTTTTCCTGGGCAAACTTATTTTGCACGATGCAAAGCCAAAAGCTGACTGTGCACATGGACTATTTTCATTTTTACCCTAGTGCTGTGTTGTAGGTGTTTGTCAGCAAGCACGGAACTGAACAATGAAATACTCACATTTGTTCCTGGGGCTCTCCTGCTTCCAGAATGAAGAGCCGTCTGTGGTCCTAACAAACAAGTTCTTTGCGAAAAAGATGCATGAAATTTAGGTGCTTAATTATATATGCCTGTCATTAAATGCTAAAAGCTCAATAAATGACCGTTCAAAAGGTTAGCAGCTGACATTTTAAGTTAATGCTCAGATTCAGTATGCCCCCCTGATGTAGTGGCACAAAGAAACAACTAAAGAAATAAGCTGCAAAGCCGCTTTCAGAATGACTTCCGACTACACTTACAAGCCTGTGGATAAAAAAAGGTCACCTCAACTACAGACACCCACTCTTTCCAAGATTATGAATGCTGGGCACGTTCACATCACATCATACCAGGCCCCCCACCTCCACACAGGGCAACCATACAGGCTGCATACACATTGTTTTTACAACTTGTTGACAATTCAGGAGAGCATTAATGGGCATTACTGAACACCTGAACCCTGCATTTTCTGGTTTTAAGAAACTCAGGAAGTGAGAATCTGAAATGACACTTCATTCTTTTTTACTTTTCAAAGGTCTTGAGGTTTGGTGCTAACCAGACACTCCACATGACTGCATGGCGAGCAGAATATAAATTTATGTTTATAGTAATCCAGACAGTTTTAATAAGAGCAGGCTGCATAATAAATTATCATAGAAAACACTATTTGAAGATCCAAATTACAGCTCATCTTGTATTTCCTTAAAAGCTATTCCATATACATTTTCAGCACACGTAAAACTTGTTATGTGCACAAATTATTTGCATAATATTCTTTGCACAAGAATACACTTTATTGAAGTGGTCATTCAGCATAAAATTGTGTTGGGACCTTCTTGGTGGAATAAACAGATGTATCAATTTCACAAATATGAGGCTGAATCACTGCAGATAAGTTGGTGACCTCGTTCAGCCCAAGGATCCACCTTGCCATGTATTTTATTCCCAGAAGTGCTGTAAGAAAATGCTGAGGGAAGAACAGGAATAGGACAAGCCATATGTAATAATTCCACAACAGCTTTCAGCTACTTTCAGATGAATTTTTTTACATGAATTTTTTTTGTAAGTTCTGTAAATAGCTGAAGTATGTTTATGCATGAAAAAATGCAAGTTTTTGAAAATATGAAAGCATTTATACATTCTGCCCCGGAAAAAGTTAATATCACTTAAACGATGTGTAACAATGACTATTCTATCTATCTTTTTTAAAAAAGAAGATTTGTACTGCAATTTGAAAAATACATATTATGCATCCTTTTTCTGCATTGTGTTATCACTAAACTTTACTAGTTTATTTCTTATTCTTTGCTAGGTGACTTAAGTGCAAAAATTATCCAAAAAGTGCTTGGCTCCTCTTCACCTGAAAATCCTCAAAAGATTCTGTAGAGTTTGAGAGAAATTTTTTAAAAATTGACTCTAGCAATAGCAATGATGCTTCGCTTGAAAAGACTGCAGTATAAAGAGATATTATAAAGCTGCCACAATAACATGTACTTTTTTCTAAATTTCATAGGATGCATACACCACTGAAGTATTATTGCATACTCATTTGCACAGTGGAAAGAACATTCATCTTACCTGCAAGTGTCCTTTCAAGGAATTACTACCAAGATAAAGGCAAATTCAGAGGATGTAGTTACGTTTAGATTTTCAAAAGCATTTGGCAAGGGATTTCAATCAAAGAAACAGAAGGTACAATAAAATATGGGATAAAAAAGCTGTCTGAAGAACAAAAGCGAGAACCTCACAGCTGGAAGCTTTTCAGTTTGGCAGAAATGACTCCAATGCCTGCATTCTTTCTACTCTCTGAAGGGACAGTTTTGGAGCTAGGTGGAGATTGCCAACATATAAAAAGTCAACAGTTTAAATGAGAGACTTTTAAAAAAGAAATAACCAGTCATGCAGCAACACAAGTGTATTAAATCAAATTTCAAAGTAAAATTTCAGCATTTCTATGATAGCTGGTGCATGGTGACTAATGAAATCTTTGTGTGCCCCGTTTATGAGCAGTAAGTGAATTCATATATTCTGTATGTTCTAAACTCTTAACTTTACTAAATCCTTGTTTCATATTCCTGCTGGGACACATAATGGCCTAGTATAAACGGAGCAGGATTAAGAACTGCAAATATTGGGCTAAATAGAACATGGGTTATGCTTTCAGGCAATTAAGTACCAAGATAAAGAGGATATAAAGAAGATAAACAAGCGTAAATGATGCTGGAATAGACAAATGGCAGAAAACAAAGAGTATTAGAGGAAGATGTGAGTAATCCAATCAGTTAACTTGCCAAGAAGCAACATTCCTAGAAGAAATACTGAGAAAATCACACTGAGAACAGAAGAGATGTGCATTTGGCACACTAAATGAGAAATACTGAATCACAAAGAACTTAACTTGTAAATTAATTTAGTGGTAATTTCTGGTCAATATATCAGCTACGTAGGGAGACAATTTATTTTAGAAAAAAGAAACTATGAAAAGAAAATTTGATGTTTCATATTAAGGAACTTGTTTGGAAATCTCTAGAGAAGAAACAAAGAGATCATAAATACTGGACAAGATGAACAGAAAAAAAGATTATTGCCAAGCTTGGAAAGAACATCACAAAAGGTGTAGGTGATTTGCTTTTCAGTAGTTGAAGTGATTTCAGTTTTGCTCTTAAAAACAGATTTCAAAAAATCTACACAGCTTCTGACCATTCTTGTGGAGCATACTTTTTGCTGGTACCTTTTGCAACAATTGAGATTTGTTTGAGCGTCTGATTCTTACATAAACTGTGGTCAGAAATCCTTAATAAACCAAACAGATATTGTCCAGACTTCAATGGTGAAACCCCAAACAAAACTAACTTCCCGAAAATGTAACTTAAGTGGAAAATCCAGTGAAGCAACAGATAATCGGATGCTACTACAGAGATATAAAGCACATCGGCTGTGAAGCTGAGGACAGACAACAAGGGAGAGCCTGTGAAACAAGAATTGGGACCAGCCTAAGATGCAGTTAACAGCAAGACAGAAAGGAGATTCAGTGATTTAGAAAACCCTGATCTTCTGAAATTACATTTAGTAGAGGGGATGGAGCAGGGAAAGAAAATGACTGTGAGAACACAAGCCCTACCATGCAGAACACCTGCCAGTGGTGATGGAGTGGTGGCAGGATGGTGTGCTGTTTAATTTCCACTTCATCACAGAGCTGTAAAGAAAGCAAATGTTTTAGAAATCCTGTGCAAAATCTGTTTTCTTTAGCTATCACATGTGCCCAAAGAGATAAAACACAAATAAGCCTGAGCAAAGGAGTACGACTCTTGGAAAGAGTGCGTTTACTTACCACTCTGGATACTCTCAGATCAAAGAGGTCTCACTTTCAGAAGGAAACTCCAGAAGATAGTGGCCTTGTGTCCCAGTGTCCCACTCGTGGTGGCAGCCCAGGCCAGCCACTGGGGATGGGGCAAAAGGGTGGGTGGGCTGCCATGCTGCGCAGCCTGTGAGTGAACTACATGACTGCAGAATAAGTCCTTTGCATTTTAGGCAAATTATGATATATAAAAATTGGTATTATGAGAATTGTAGAAAGCAGTTTAACATACAGTTGTGAAGATATCAAGACAAATAAAACATGAAACCATTTCCTGTCCTTTTATCACTACAGAGAGAAGGATAAAAATTACAGCATGTGAGGCACTGTCTTCATCTCTGATCAGTAATAACTTTATGAAGCCTCTTCTTGGAAAACGGTAGAATAACTTGATGAAGAGCATGATGTGACAGAAAATGGAATTAGATGACCTAAAAATGAACATGCTAAGTAATTTTTAGAACTATACCATTACTGCAAACCTACTTGATAAGGAAACTTTCAGTTGTTAAGATGGCAATTAGACATTAAAAATATTTATGGAAGGTCTTATGATTTCTTTTTCCCTCAAAATAAGACAAAATTGGAAATCAGGATGAAAAGAATATTACATATCATGAAGCGATAACTTGACCAAACAGTAATTTCCTGTTCCTAAAATATAGCAGAAAAAAGCAGATGTCCTTGTTCACACTATTAGAAGCTTGCTTCTGACAAAAGCAGTTTGTCATCCAAAGAAGTACTATACCATACAGTTTTGTGATGCAAATTCTTGCTATCAGCAGATGTTTATTTAGCTCCTGCCTCTTGATCTAATGCAACAATTCTTGATGCAGGATTTCTCCTTGGGAACCAAACGCTGGGACTAGGCTCAAGATCCTGAAAGACTTACTTACCTTTGCACTCTTCCTGATTACTGTTTCTGTAAATGAAGGTAAGTAAATTTTAAGAGCCTTTAGCAAACCTCTTGCCTGTAAACTGCTGATTTATCCTGTTCCTAGCAATGCACAATTCCAAAACTTATTACAACTTCAAAGCAAACAATGGTTGCTATATTCCAGGTATAGGAGTAGGAAGGTCTATTATTTTTCAAACTGATCATTATCTGTTTCATTCTCAGTAAACTCAGTGTCTAGCAAAACCATATTTTTTTTCAAGTGTTATTACTTTTTACATTGCATTTGAATACAAGGTCACAGCAGCTGATTCCAGAATCCGAATGCTTATCTGAGAAACCCCAAGTTGAGACAAACTCACACACTTTCATACTTTAAACACAACAGTTATTGTTTTAATGCTTTTACAGTTGAACAGAATATTTTATTTCAAAAACAGACCAATTCAGAGATTTTTGTTGTTTTCTTTTTATGATTACTTGTAAAGCAGTTTCAAACAAAGAATCTTTAATTAGGCAAGGCAAACCCCATAGCTGTCAAGGGACAAGTACCCAATACCTTTAACCATGTTGCTTTTTAATCTCTTCTTCCCAGGAGATAAGGAGGGAAGGGAGCCCAGAAAACAGACAAAAACCCCAGTGTTTAGTTCTCAAATCCAGACTGAGTTCAACAGAACTTTGTACAAAGACAAACCAGAGATGACTCAAAAGGAAGCTGGATAATCTTCAAGTAACAGCTCACCTGGGACTGCAAGTTTTCCAGTTGCTTTTGATGTCTCTCAATTAACTGTGTAAGGTAATTCTTTTTTTTGTCATTTGAAAAACATAGCCATTTCTTCAAAGTGCCCAGAGGAATAGAAGATAAGCACCCTGGTCTATCACACCTGCAGTACAGTACTAATCAATACAACAGAAAGAAGAAGCAAGAGAGGAATATTATGTGTTGTCATTATCTTGCATTCTTTAGCAAGAAGTTATCTTTAATGGTTTAAAATAGAGCCCTGTTCTCATATGGGGTTGTTCTCTAGAGCGACTATAAGAGAGATTTTGTCTTATACAATAGATCCTTCTCTGAATGTACTCTGTATCATTCCTGTTAACATCAAATGACAAAATAGGCATTACTAATTTTAGCTGTTAGCTCTAGGAAATGTGCACTGCTCAGAGAAAGGCACTGAATGTACACTAGCATTGCTTACTAGATCTGCAAAAAAGGCTAGTTGTTAATTGCACTGAAGGCAGGTGAAAACCACTTTCTTCATAAAGACTGTGCTAAAATCATACAGCCACAACAAAGCACTACTGTGAAAACTCTGCCTGAACATCACAGGGACAGCAGCTTTCGTCTGTCACTTTTTTTTAAATTATTTTTTGGAGTAATCAGAAGCAAGGTGTCATTTTGAAATTTCTTTTACAAAGTTAGTCTTAAGAGTAGAAATGTACCTGACATACAAGTCACCAACACAGATTTGCATCTAAGTGTCCATCCATGGATGTCTCCACTGCTTCCCATGTAGAACCAGTGTTTTGTTGAGATCCCATTGCTGCCAGGCTCTCAGCCACATATCTGCTTGCTCTCTCCGGAGTGAGTCTCTGGGAACTGAAACCATGAACACACTAGAAAGAGTGTGGTGACTCAAAAGATATGTTCACTATTAGGCAGGATCCAATAGGAGCATACCATCAATGTTTGGTATGCGTTTGCCAGAGATGAACAAAAATATGTACTACCATTAGATCGAAAGAGTGAATTTATCTTAGGGAAATAGCTGTCAACTGTAGTTTGCAAAGAGATACTCTTTTATTCTCTATAGCTACATCTATATAATAATATAATTAAACCATATCAGGGAAAATCACAAACAAAAAGTCGTTCAACATTTGCTTTCTTTATGTACTTTTTAATGGGTGTGGTTACTGTTGCCAATGGAGGAGCAACTACATCAAAAGGACTCGACCAATTAATTGAAAGGTTACTTTCCTCCCAAGCCCCAGGAATTTTTGCATAAGTCCAAGTATCCCTAGACCCTCTACTTTCTATACTGGATGAATACGTCTGAACTCTCCATGTAAATCACAGAGCCAGAGATGAACCCAGAGAGCACAAACCAAAGCAATTACCACATTATGCCAAGTGTGGGACCTGATATCTAACTCTGTGCCATATTTCTTCATTTCTTCTGCATTCTGTGCTTAACTGCATTTTTCCTTGAAGTATTAATTTAATATAGTAAGAAAATGTCAAGCAAATGGTTGCCTTTGAAAACAAAAGCAAACCTTCAGTGTAGCCCATCACAGAGGAGTCTGCTCTTCATCATATTCCCCAAAGTACCGCCAGATCCCAGAATGAATAACAGTCAGGACAGATGAAGTGCCATGATATGAACTGTAAGAGATGATTGCCCATCCATAGCAGGAATGACTAAATCCTGCTGTCAGCCTTCTCACTAAAAAGTCAGGAACTGAGACCACAAATCCTACTAGGAGAGAAAGTGTGGTACTGTAGAAATGACACGACATATGAAAAAACAGATGAAGTAGTTCCAAAATGTTTCCAAGATGTTCCTAACTGGAATCACATCACTAAGGAAGACAACATATATCATTTCATGGCTGGTACAGTATAACCCTGCAGCCCAGTAAATACTGTATTGCCATTACTTGTAATAGGCCACAGGTTTTCTGCTGAGTTTGCAGGACCTCAGGATGGCAGCTCACCAAGCTTACTTTATCTCAGCTTCTCTTGACCTGTCTGCAAATTCCCAACTTAGCTATAATAGTAATTTTTCTAATGACTAAGTGCTTATGCCTAATTTGCTTTATTTTTCTTATCTTTGTATGATATAATCATAGTGTTATACAGACATTCTCTGAAGAAGTTATGGTATGGTAGGAGAGGCCTTGAAAAGTGGGGACACAGGACGTGGTCTAGAGAAGTGCATGCATGGGACAGTAAGAGATGGGACACAGGGTAACAGTGTAGGCCCCAGTGCTATGAACAACTAGCCAATGGGCAGTCAAAGAAATGCGGGCTCAGAGCTGGGCAAAACCACATTTAGAGGTAGAAGGAGAACAAAGAACAAGCATCCAACTTGCATAAAACGCATTGTATGTAGGAAAGCCAGTTGTACCATGAACTAATCAATAAAGAGCAAGCAAGGTGTAAAGCATATCAGCAAACACGTAAGCATTACTTCAAGAGGCTCCTAAGCTGAAGAAAGAGAAATCAACAATATCATGTTCCTCCTGACTAAGTATTAGAGCTTCATGGTCCCCTTTTCCTCCCCAAACCTTCAATATTAGAAGGAGCACTGGAAGGGTAAGCATAATGTCAGGAAAAGGAGCAGAGACCAAGAAGCATTAGTGTGTCAACACTTTGTTGTTATAGAGGTTTCTTCTGTAAAGTAATAGTATTCCCTCTCCTATTATTTGTTTAGTCTGTTAGGATTTCAATTGCACATAAAATAAATTCTTGGCTTTACATATAATTTTGTGTTTCATTATTGCCCACAACAAGACTTTCAGGGTAACAATATGTAGATACTACTCTGCTTGCACTTTTCACTCCAGGATTTTACATAATTAATACATGTTATCGAAAACCATCATCATGCCTTTCCTCCCCCATCCAAATTGGGAGGAAAAAAAAAAAAGAAAAAATGCTCAAGCATGTGATTTTCGATTTTCTCTTCTGGTACAGTTCATTGTTCAGAATCTTTAAGTTCATTGATCATCTAGCAGTAGTTTGAAAGTAGTATTTTAGGACTATTTATTCATTTATTCAAGGCCTCATGCATTTCGAAAGCTGAGAAGCTGAACGCATGCTGCTTTGAGGTTGAGCATCATGGGTCTCTGATCAATCTAAAGCAAATTTTGGTGAGCCCTGTTCATCCAGTGTTTATCCATAATTTTTCTGTGTCGTGGTTGGGACTTCCTGGCACTTATCCAGATTGAACAGTAAGTACTGTTGCTTATGCAAGTGACATATTTAGTTCTGCTATAACAATTTTGCAGTCTTCAGTGTGTGAGGGTAGCTACCTAATGGGCAAAGAAAACTTGATATTTTTGACTCTGCATCAAAGCAGATGAGCGTATCTGAGATAGATAAATCTAAAATTTCATACCCCCATCTGCACGTTTTTTCTTTTTAACTATAAAAGCTATTTAAATGTCATGTTCTTTGCTATTAGTGTTATTACTAGTAGTCTCCTTCATGAAAACAGACAACTTAATCAAGAAAATACTGTATTTCAGAGACACTGAAGGGAAGAAAAAAATCTATTACAGGAGCTTTCCTATAAAGACAACTCTTATTAAACTTTTGACTCTGAGCACTGGTATCCGCAGTTCTTCAGAATGACTTGTGCTGTACTTGTTTAACTGCATCATGATAAACTGAGATGTTGGATAAGTTTCCTATGTGCAAGTCAGACACAAAGGCTGGCCATCTGTAAAAAAAAAAAAAAAAAAAAAAGGAATCCNCAGAATGTCCGGAACCTGTGAGAAAAATATTGAAAATTAAACCTGAATTAAACTGGCAAGACCTTTCTTCAGCGTACTGTTGATACAAAGAGTGCAACAAAACCAAAAACAACTGTATGACCACAAATTTCATGCTCGGCCTTTATCAGCTGGAAAGCATAAAGGGTCCAACCTTCCATTCCCTTGGTACACAAGGAAGGAAGAGTAAATGGCTGCACACTACTGTATAATAATATTTGTAAAAAGAGATTAGGGAGCTAATTCAAAATAATGGTTAATTTACAGATTCAGATTGAAAATTTTGTGGCTATTCTTGTTTTCTTGAAGTAATAAGGCCTGGTATAATACAATGCACCAAACTGCAGCAGTCTCTCTCGTGTGTCTTTGGAAGCAACTGAGCGAACACTGACGAAAATGAAATCAGCAAATCAGCACTTACAAAATGTTGATGTGTTCTTTAGGCAAAGACGTAAAATGAAGCAAGAGAGAATTAAGAAATAGTGTGTAGCATATGCAGGAAGAAGCAAATAAAAGCACAGCAGTATATTCTTAGGGTGCTGGAAGGATGTGAAACAAGGTGCTTTATTTTTACGACTTCTTTGGGTATTACCTTGCTAAATCCTAACTCAGTTTCACTTTATATGGTTCCAATTATAGTGGCTTACTACACTGAGCAACAGTGGGGACTTCTGCTGCCTTGCCTCATTTATAATGAGTTGCCTCTGAGGGTTTCACAGATCATTTGTCATCTACAAACTAAAAATGTTCCAGAATGAAGCTACCCCCTTTGGGCTTAAAAAAGATAAATGCAATTGAAGTTATTCTGTGCCAGAACAACATGTTTGACTAGTTTGCAGGGTTTACAGTTGAAGGCTGTGCATGAGAGGAGGAAATTTTTTCTATATCAAGAACCACAAGTGGACAGCAAGGTAACTGGACACCAGTCTGAGTGGTGTTATTCTGCTCTGAAAATGAGCTCGCTGCCAAGTGGCTGTGGAAGCATCACATCTGCCCCTTTTCAGTTAAGTACCCACCTGATGTAAGGGTGGTAGTGAGACTGATTAGCTCATTTTTACAAAGCCCTCTGAAAAACCTTAAATCCTCAGGAAGCACATCATCATTAAGCTCCACTAGGCAAGTTCTAAACTCCTGCATACCTACAATTTGGAGACATGCTTTAAGTGACTAGGATACAAATGGAAACTGAGATACAGTTAGTAGAGTACTCTGCAGAAATGAATTTCCACATACCTATCAACAGCTTTTTCACATCTTACCTGTTCAATGGAAGCAGCTGTCCTTAAATACTTTTCAAACTGAAAACCATTTCCACCTGCCAAAAAACTAAATACAGTTGTAGCAAAAACAAACAAACAAAAAACAAACAAACAAAAAAACCCACACACAAAACAAACAAAAAAACCACAGACCTTAGCATCTATTTGTAAAATATGCTCCCTAAAAAGACTCTAGTGTTGTGGAAGCTTGCAAACCATACTTTAACTAAATCATTTTTCCTGAAGCTGAATACATTCCAATCTCCTACTAAGAAAAACAGTGTCAGAGCAGGCATGGTTTCCCAACATAGATGTCTTTAAATTCCAAAAACTTTAATGAAGCATTCAAAATACTATTTTAAGGAATGCTTGTCAATTCAAGAATAATGTCTATATCACAGCAAGTAATAGCAGAGTCCCTAAATTATTTACTTGTTTTGTATATTTGATTTTAGGGCCTAAATTCTACAGATTCTAACTTCAAAGATTTATAAACCTACCCAATGGCATCTAGGTTTGCAAAACAAACTGTTGAGAATCTCAAGGCCACAGGAAACCAGAAAAGCTGACTTGTCTTTCCTTTATCCAGGCTCTAAGCAACACTCCCAAAGAACTGTATTGATATATAAACTCAGAATAAAAGAAGCCAGAATACAAAGAAATTCACATATAGTGACCAAAAATAAAAAGCATGTTTTGAACAAGTAAGAAAAAAGTCTGTTTGTGTTGCAATTTATCTTCTACCAAAAATCATTAAAACATCTGGTCTGATATGAATTNAGTGCCATCAGTATGTAAAAATAAGCCTACAGCATCTTTTCATTCTGTCAACTGTTGGCATTTCTGTATATTCTGGATTTTCCGATCATAGTGTCTTTATCATAGCTTTGATTAGTCAGACTTTACATTTATAAAAGGAAGCTTAGTGAAAAATTGCTTACTTTTGGTAGTATGAACCCTGAAGTAACTGAGCTCTTCTCCAATCCCTCTTTCCAAGTGCCGAAGCTGGGTCGTCCAGTTCCAGCTCCCAGAATCGTTGCATACAGTAACAAACGCTTACGCAAAGCTCTAACCTAGAAAATGCTACAGAGATTATTGTGCTATGGAATTGATAGAAGAAATCTTTTGTTCTTCATACCTCACTATTGGGAACATATGAGAAATATGGTAGATATGAAAAGTAAGGCTAATTATGAAAAAACCCCAAATGGTCTTTCCTCTTCTTTCTGTCCCAAGTCAAGTATCAAAGTTCTTGGAACTGTACACTGGAGAATTTTTATAGCCACCTCATCCCAGTTGTTTATGTCATATGGGGAACGTGGAGTGAGTCCAGCATTTCTATTCAAGCAAACAAAATCAAAGGGGGCATGTATGTGTGAAAGGGAGAGGGGAAAAAAAATCATGAAAATATTAGATTCATGGGGAAGAACTGCAAGAACTATGAGACCTCAAATAGAACTAAGAGGCAGCAGGTAGACAAAAATACTAAAGGAGGTACTTGTTTGTTTAAGGAAGAGTTAAGCTGGAATACTCTCACAGGCTGTCTCGAATGCTGAAGTTGCGCAAGAGTTCGAAGACAAATGGATAAATTGAATGTTGATTATGTTCATTATGTTCAGCACAAAAACGTGTACTTGCAGAGCAGCATAGTGGAGTGAAGACAGGCAGGAAAGATTAAGGACAGCACATGTCTGTGGGGAAAGCAGAGACTCTTTCCCTCTGCATCGCCACCCCTGCCCCTTGTGACTGCAGAAGAACTGATAGATGAATGTCCTTATCCAGTCCATCTTCTCTTAAAACATCCTGATGTGCAGCCTCACATCTGGCTGGGTTAGCTATGTACCTCAATGCATCTTTACAATCAGGGACTTTTGCTTAGTTTCACACTTTGCCAGAGCCAAATTACCCTTTGTGCGAGCCATACAAATCAGCAACTATCACTAGTTTTCTAAATGACTAAGTGCCAAACAAACAAGCAATAGCACCGCATCTGTAGGCACTGGTGGACTAAAAGAATGAGGAGCACCTTGCTCTCCTCCACTCCATATTACTGTTGCTGCTATCACTCACAATGTGTCCTTGGTCCAGGTGTCTGGTCTCTTGAAGTTGAGAGCTGTGAAGTAGTCACCAGAAGAGGGTGCCAAAAGTGGTCCCAAAAGCCAAAGTCCCCAAATTCACCAACCTAGAGCAAGTGGTTCAATAACGTCTAATTGCTTGTAAATTAAATACCATAGCAAAAAGTAACACCAAGGGGAAGAGAAAAAGAAGGAAAGCTGCATACAAAACTATCAGAAATCAAACCTATGGCTCCTTTTATATAGGAGATTAACTGTCTGCTTCAGTTCATGCTTGGTTGACTTGCCATTTTCGAAAATGAATGAAGAACTGAACAGATACCCCACTTCAGCTTTTACGAGTAGCTATTCATACACGGGAGCACTGGAAATATTTTATTCCTTCTACCTTTCATCCCCAGCTAGTGCTGAGGCCAAGGCAATTATAATTGTCTTTTTCTTTTTTTTTTCTTTTCTCTTCCTTTTCTTTCTTTCTTTTTTTTTTTTTTTGAAACACTCCAGAGTCAAACTAACAGATGAATCTGATGACAAGGAGAAAGGCAGTTAGTCAGAGATAGGCTGGGGCTCTGTTTAGCAGGTGGAATCAGAAATATGGAGACTTAAGCCTATCAATATATTTCCAGAGATCTATGTAATAATAGCAATTGAGAGCTTTTATAGCCACACAAATCTGTCAAACACCTTTTCAATGATATTTCAGTAGGGATTTGGGCAAAAAGCTTTTTACAGAGAGTTAGGGGAGTTCTGTCACACCTGATCTATTTGATACTGCTTTTAAGTATTGGAACACCAACTCCATGCCCAAGGTAGAAAAGGGAGTGCTATCAAGCAAACCCAAACTAAGATACAAAAGACAGCAGTTCCACTGAGGCAGCCAAATACCCCTCCCCAAAAGCACGCTTGTGGTGGTTAGTGCAGGATGAGTAAACTAGACTGGAAAAGAAACAGTATTGGGTAATGCTAGAGGCTCAACTATGAAAAAAATCTCTGAAATGTAAGTTCCTCTTTCAAAGTGACAAATGCATGCTTATACTGAAAAAATCACTACCTTCAAAACAGAACCTAATTATTCCAGCCACCAGTACAGAACTGAGGACTTAAAGACTCTAAACAAAATAGGCTAGCATGTTTTATTTATAAGAAACTCATACTAAGATTGTCTATTACTTTTGCTGCTGAGTTATTGGGAAGCTCAGGTTTTATTTACACTGCATATGTTTTGTAATACACAGTGGAATTAAGGAATTCTGCAAAAAGCAGATTACTGTTTTTAAAACATTGCTTTAACTTGGACACACCAAGGGTCTCACCTAATTCGCATGCATATATAGGCACATTGTATTTAAAATTAACATCTTTTTATATTTGGCTTTCCTTTTTTCTCTCCTTGCTAGTGGAACAGAAATGGCTTGAGTCCACCACTACTAAAACATTGTGGGGAGGGGTGGGGGGTTCCTTTCTCTCACCCTGGTCTTCACCTTTCTGTTCTCTTGGGTGAGGGTATGAGTGGGTTGACCTTCAGGATGAATTGGCTCCAACACCACTCTGCAGCCAGCTTCCTGTTTAGGTTTGCACTTGCTTATCCCAGTCCTTCTGCTTCTTAAATTAAACACTGCTTAGGTCAAAAATAAACAGGCCAACAAGCAAATGACCTTGCTTTGATCCCAATTTAGCTTTTGAATTGCTAATATCCATCTACATAAAATATGCTTCTTAAGCGATGTCAGGGCATTTACTTATCTTGGTTCCCATGTATGTTTCCAGACAAAGGGACAGCTGCATAGTAAGTGCATCAGTTATTTGGTTACTGTTTATCCTCAGCATGCAAGAAATCTCCAGAAACTGCCACTGGTGCAGTTTATGACCTGTGCCCTCCCCCTGTGCTCCCCTTCTACTTTACCAAGTATATCTGGTGATCTAGCAATGAGATCTAGACAGAAGAAAAAATAAAACAAAAACCCCAAGAACCAAACAAACCCTGCTCAGCTAAAAAAACCCAAGAACCAAACAAACCCTGCTCAGCTATGCCAAGCAGTAAATGCTTGCATACTGCTGTGTTCTTCCACTGCTGGACCAGCGTACATCATGTGGGTGCCAGCAAATTCCCAATAAAAGTCTGCTTCTCATGAGCTGGCCTCATTACGTCTAAAGGCACACCCACCACACCCACTGCACCAGAGAAAAACCTGCTGGAACCCAAAGCATTTGAAGCAACAAACAAGGCAGGAACCTAAAACACACTGCCAACAAGAGAAAGGAGGAGCCTTCAGAGGCCAGAAGAGTAAGAGAGCCCTTACTCCCACTCTTTTGCACGGGCAAAAACTCCAACTTGAAATGACATAATCAAGAGTAACAACTTCATGGGCAGGGTGACTTGGGAAAAAAACAGGACCAAGTGCTGAACAAGTCAGCTCTTTTTCAGCAAAGGAACCAAACTCCCACAATAGAGTTCAGCCTGATGGAAAATTTTAGGTATCCCAAATGCCTATAGAGGTCTTGTTACCAAACACACCCGTTTCCTGGAAAAGCACATAGAAGATAGGGTTGCAAGACAGATCTTACAAAAAAAAGATGAATACTCACTAAGATCATGGCTCCTGTTTGGGTTCTAATTTTTCACATATTCTGATCACATGGCTATAGTTATAAATAATATATCCATCCTGACTTCAGTTCTCTATGTTTCTTCGAAATATTTCATAAAGAAGCTTCTTTGCCTTTCTTAATTTTTTTTTTTTAAGGGGTGAAAGATGAACAGGTTATTATTATTATTATTTTTTTTTTAATTATCATACTTCCAGTTTAATGGCTATTGCCAAACTGTGTTTGGAAAGAGTTTGATCACACATTGAACAGTTGTAAATGCAAAAGACAAAATAGTAGCAAAACCAAGAAAAAAATTTACAAACTGGTCCTCTCTGATAACAAAAAGTCAGGGACTGCTGAACACTGGCAGCTGATATAGCGAATACGAGCTGCAAAAGAATTTCCTACTGCAATCATGAAGATGGACAAACCACTTTGCTTAAAGAGAAGATAGGTAGAGTTTTTAAACAGATAACTGAGGTAGCTTTAATTTCTAGGTGTTCTTCCAGAGAACACAGAGCCACATTGTGCTGGGGAGATACAGAATACTGTGGAATATTGAATTCCTCAGGAAATATTCCCAAGGATGTCCTAAATCATCTCTGAAGGCAATCTGGCCAAAGAAGACAATTCAAATTCTGTGTTTCCTTCCCGCTTTCCAAAAGAATAGACTAAGTGGATAAAAGCATACCCAAGAGGAGGGATTATGAGCCAAACCATTTTAACAGAAGATTACAATGAAAGAGCTGAAGGCAGCACCCAAAAAGCAGTGCAGGAAAATGCTAGTTGGCATGGAACAGCAGAATATTCCTTCAGAAAAACACAGTTTATAGACCACCAGCAGCCTTGTGTAATGCACACTTGCCATCCCAAGTGGCTCAGCTACATGTTCCTGAACACCTGCTTTGACATGGCCTTGATCTGATTTCCTGGAAACAGAAATTATTTTCACCTAACATTTCCATCAAAGGGACACAGCATTTTAGGCATTGTTTTCAGATATGCACGACATCTATCCCACAGCATTTTTTTTCTGTCCCTTAAATAGGAGAACCATTCTTTTCATATTTTGCAACTTATCTTTGCTTCTCTTCAAGCTCTTGACAGATTCTTTCTGTATTTTCCTGAGCATTCAGTGGCACAGCTGGAGCAGGCAAATTCATCAGGAGAAGGAAGAGGAAAATCAACTTAATTTTGCATCAGGTAAAACAGAGTGAGTCACATCCTCCCGTAAAAGAGAAAATGGGCTGAGTCTCATGCTATTGCAAAGCTGTCCCTTACTTCCAGAGCTGCCTTCATGCTCATACTTAATATTTGCACCCTGGAAACTGAATCTGAGTAAGTTGAAAAGGCTGGTAAGCCTTCACTCCCACTTTTCAGTAGAGGATATGGGGCTGAAGGCAACAGCAGGATACTCAGCTGCTGGCCTCTTGAAAGATTTTACTGCTTCACTTTCCATGGAGGCAAAATAAAAAGCAAAAACTGTCCTGTGAGATGAGAAAAACAAAGAAACAAAACCACTTGCTTTGACAAGTAAAAATAAACAGTGGAACATAGTTAAAAATGGCAGCCTCCTTCCAAACGCAAGAAGATGTGTACGCTGTCACAATAATAATTTAGGCAGTAATTTAAGTTCATTGGTTAGCAATTTACTTACCTACATCTGCTGCTGGTTCTCCTCTTCGGTGTTTTTATTATGCCAGCAAAGTTGTATGTGTTCCCAGAGGGAAGAAGCCTTGTCGTTATCACCCCCTGGAGAAACTACAGAGAATTCACATCTACGTGCATGGAGAGAGACAGAAGACTGTGGAAAGAAGTAAAGAGGAAAAAAACATTTATTTTTTGTCTCCCACAGTACAGCTGATTTAAACATAAGGAAATATAAAAAAATGCAATACATAAAACTTAGGGCAGCATAATTAGCTACATTGCTTAAAACCTGATCTTGGAGGACTAATAGAATTTGATACCAAAGCTGCTAAGTACTTCCTAACAGTAAATATGTAATTAACAGCAAACTGTTCAGTTGATCTTCTCTATTGTTTAATGCTACCAGTGGGATAAACTTCAAAAACCTTCCATTCAGTTTATTCTTAACACAGCTTGGAACAACTACACGAGAAACAAACTGGATAGCTTTCTGAAAGCACGCCATTGTTGATTTTCCACCGGAATACCCTGGGTCCTATACACCAGGTGTTGCTATAGCATATTGGAAATGAAAGGCAACATTTCAGAATTAGTTTAAGAGAGATTATGCATGCTACAGTGCCTCATTGAGTTCATGCAAGAGAGGTTCTTCCCAGTGCTTTAATTGGCACTTTGCTTATTTTACAGCTTGTTCGCCTAGACAGCCTGCACAAAGTAGTCTCTTAAAGTGTAGCTTAGAGCATTATAAAACACAGCTTTACAGAAAATAAGAACATTCCTTTGATAATTGCCATGACAACTCGGCCACGTTAGATTTAAAAATCATTAGTTTCGTAGCTGTGAGAGGCTATGTGTTTTTTCCACCTCCGGGCATTCACAGCAACAAGGAGCACTTGCTAAACCACCTGGAGGTACCTTTAGCACAAGCTGCATGGGGATAGGCATGGCTGCAGCCTCTGTGGGCATCACAGGAGCTGGGGGGCAGGAGCATCAGCAGCTGGGAGGGCTCAGCCTCAGAGCCTCAGTCACATGCGTAACACCAAAAAAATTATTCAGAGGTTTATTGGGCTGAGCAGTATATTCACCTACTCATGTTACAAGATAGCTCGCAATAAGCCCCTTTTTAGTGAAAAAGTACAGATCAGTTGCAGACCTAGAGATGCAGAAAGAATAGTGAATAACGCAACCTACAACCATCAGAAAATACTTGTTCAAGAAACCCAAAATATTCCATAGGAGCATGCTGACTGCCGAATCTTTTTGACAAAACCAAGATGGGAAGTACAGGGGGATGGGATGGCAGGCTTGAAGATGTACAGATGGAAAAAATGGGTGCCTCCCAGAGAAGGATTTCATAGCTTCCAGATGGCCAGAGAATTACTAAAATATAATTTGATTGGCCTGAGAATAAGTGCTTTACAATTCTCTCTTCTAGGAAGTTCGGAAATTTTGATCCTTTGCTATAATTTAGCAGTATACAATGTTTGCCATTCATACATTCACATCTGGGAGAGGAGTTTAAAAAAAAAAAAGAGATGAGGAAAGTGATGGGGAAGGAGAGAGGGAAAAACATTCTTTCACAGAAAGGAAAAACAGGAAAGTTTCCTCCTTTTAAAGCATTGTTTCATTACTGCTGTTAAAATTCAGGTCCATTGCTGTGAAGAAATCGATTGATTCAAACAGGAAGTTTGCATGTTTTCTTTCTTTTTTTCTTTTTCTTTTTCCTTTATTTTTTTTTTTAACTGAAGAAACAAACAAATTTATTTGATAATTTTTCTTTCTGCTGCTGACAGGTTAGCCTGAACCACTTTCTCCTTACTCCTCTTGTGCTTACCAGTATCAAGAGCAATTAGTACAGTCTTGCTTGCTAAGCAAGATTCTTCTTTAAAATGAGCCATCACTCACAGTGATCACTTATCACCATTTATGTTGTTTTTAAAAAGTCTTCAGATTCTGCAAGTAGAGAGGAAGTTTATGAACAAAGCTTAAAGTCATATAATAAAAATACTACTGATTTTTATTGGCAAGGAAGCCTTAGCAATTTGTAAACCACAAGTGCGAATGGGAAAAACAATATAATCATGCACACAATGCAGCAAAATATTGCCAACAGGTAGATACTTCACACCAATCTTCAACAACTTTTTTGCCTTTTGACTTCATTCACTGTAGCCTTTTCTGATGATGACTGAGATGAAAGGATACATGCTATGAAGGAGTACACCAAATCATTAAATCATTGCAAGCTTTTTTTTTTTTTTTTGAAGGGTGGATTTTACACACCCGTCATGACAATTAGAAGCTCATACAATGTTTCTTAATACATTAAGGGCCATGCAATGCATTGCTACTGTTTTGATTCATTCACCATCTGACAGAGCAATAACGCCTGCCTCTGCAATGCTCAGCACTAGCTAGCTATAATGCTAAACAAGTTTCTCAGAAAATGATCTGCCATCCAAATACAGTGCAGAATCCACAAGATTCTTCTCATCTTTTCAGTACTGTTTTCAAAAGTATGACTCATGCATTTTTTGAATTTCATGGGACTAAGGGAAGGGAATCATAATCTGCATAGTTTGCATCCAAGCTTCCCAACATGCATACCTAACAAACATCATAAACAAGTACACCACAGCCACAGGCTGCTCTTTGATTCATACAAATGGGTTTCCTAACTCAACCTGACAACTCAGCTGATTAGACAAATAAAATCTCTTGGATAACACTAGTGTTGATAATAACATTTTCCAAGTGGGACAGCTATATTTCACACTAAAAATGAATATACAGATTGTTAAGAGTTTGTGGAAAAACTTGTACAATGGCTAACAAGAAAAAGCAGATGTTTTATAAAAGACTGCCTCTTTTCTCAATCTTGTTTATATGAGTGGTTTCCAGATGATACTCACCTTAGCCAAGAGACACATCAACGCACTAGGTAAAGTGCTGAGCAGGACACAAGGTGCTGAGCTCTGCTGGGAGTATTAACTGCAGAGGTGGCAACAAGTTACCCAAGAGAGGCACTAATGCTGGAAGTGAAGCCTCCTTTTCCCATCCCTCTGACCTACTCCTGCCCCTGGGAAGCACAGTGTGCCTAAGGGAGTAGATGAAGATGAAGGAACAAGGGCTAGAGATGCTCACTGCAGCAGCCCAGCTGTGCATCAAGGGATGTCCATGGGTAGCAGCAGAGAAGCAGGAGAAAAGGAGAAAATCATGGCCATTTGAAAAATATGGTCCTATGAATAATAAAAAGTAAAGAGAAAGGTTATGAACTGCTGGTTTATATCCTGCATTGTGAAATGATGTCACTGGCTCCCTATCAAAGACGCTCTTGGAGCTAAAAGACGACAAGCCTAAATCTGTGATGTTTCTGACACCAGCTTTAAATGTTTAGCTGCAACCAGAGAGAACCAGAAAGCACTCAAACCGCTCAAGGGAGAATACTAAGATGAAAGAAGATATCATTAAGATAATTTTGCATACAAGAGATCAGTACAAGACAGCTCTTCCTCTAAAAAGAAATAGCAATTTTGTGATCTTTAAAATTAATTTGGATACTCTCATTGCTTATGCAGAAAGGTTTCCAGAGAATATTGAAATGGGAAAGAGTTCTTAGAATTAAGAATGATTTAAGATGATGGAATAATGCTCAATCGAAGCTGTAACATTTGAAGAGTGAGTAAGTCTCATTACCAGGCTCTTTTTTTTTTCCCCCAGTAGCACTGCATTTTTAAGAGCCTTTTCACAAAAATTATCAGAAATGTCCATATATGTAATAGTGCCCTGTTATTTAGAAAGCTTACAATGACAGTATGAAGTGTAGACCACAAGTAGTTTTACTTGTGAACGTGAAAACTCACAATTGTCAGTGGATTTGTACAGATTCTAAAACTAAGAACAACTAATGAGATGATTTTCATGAATTCTTGATTGCTCCAAAGAGTGTTTCGAACTGGAAACTAGCAAAATAAGCAAAATGCACTGAAGTAGAAATTATATTTCCCCCCCCCGAAGTCCCAAATTTTAAAATTAAGGCTAAACATGTTTGAGCAGTAGAAAACAGTCATCCAAGAAACTGAAGATTTCCTATTAGAAACAGAGACTGACTGATTGCGTTTCCCAACTAGCAGACTGAGCACAGAACTTGAGGTTCCTTGTCGTGGGCAATTTCAAAATGATGTAAAATTCCAACCTGTATAAAATGGATAAATATGTGCCGTGCTGGGAACCCAAAGTTATACTACTCAATGCAACTGCAATGGTACATCTTGGACAAGGAAAACTTTAAACAGATGTTACAGCTCCACCTTCTGAACCAAGAAGAAAGGATCAGAAGGTGTATAATTAGTCATTGTAATGAACCGGAGCAATGAGAATCTATGCAGACCTTGACAGAGGCATTTTATAGCCCTCTAGTTCCACTTTTTGGTGTATGACAAAAACTAGAGAAAAGGTTGGTCAATGTGAAGTTCACATAAAACTAGAGAAATATGTAGCAGATTAAAAAAAATCTTGTGAAGAAATATAGACATGTAGCTACAGTTTCAGCAAACAGACTCTACTTCTTAATCTGCTGGCAGCAAGCGTGAATCAAATACGCTATTTCAATGAATGCTGTTCTCAGATACATGCCTTGTGGGTACAAAAAGTGGCTCACAGCCAGAAATTCTGGTTATTACAGAAACCTTTAAGACAACAGCAGATCAGCCAAGTATTTCCTTCACATTGGGACCATGGTGACAGGGGAGAAATAACTGACAGATGCTGAAGCAAAATGTCTTAGTCAATAACTTACTAAGAAAAGCACAAAAGGAATGTGGCAACACAGTAGAATAGGAGAAGAGTGGTACAGATAGCATAAATCTTTCATGCCACCCGAAAGATTCTTGCAATGAGCAGAGACAGTGGTTTTTGGGTATGAGAGCCAGCAAAACTAAATATCGCACCTGAAGCAATGGAGTGTTCAACAATATGACAGATATAATAGGCAAATGATGATACTTTTAGTCCAGAGGATTACCAGAGTCCAAACACCCAGAGAGCACTGGCAAACATGCAGAACCCAAAGTGTCAAAACAAAAGTTAAAAAATATAAAAATAAAGAATCTGCATTGAGTATAAACCAAACAAGAAATGACACTGATAATAACTGGAGCTTGAACATGTGCCTAATGTTTGCATGCTGCAATTAACCAACTTAAGTGCTATGATGATGATAGCTAAAAAGAAAACATTTATATCAGTAGGTAGGGAATTTGGAGTCAGACTCCTTGAGGAGTAGACTCAATTGTGTGCATTTTGGTCCTGCATGTGGTGCATTTTGCTTGCCGCTGGTCTGTATAAAGGAATTTTCTTGACAAACACAGACTGAAGTGGAGACTTGGATACCAAACCATCAGGCACTGGAGGAAGGTAGCTGATAAGGAGCCAAGCCTGAAATAGCCGAGAGTGGATGAAGATGGGAGTTTCCATTAACACACAGAGACAAGAATTATAAATTGAATATTTATAGCATAAATAATTCCTCTTCATCTTTGATTGTTATGAGTTTGGTGAAAGAAGAAAAAGAGATACAAAAGCAAAAAGCAAGCAAACCAAACATCTTCTATTAGAGTTGTTGAACAGCGATAAGGACAGCATTCAGCATGAACCTCTCAGAACTGACATGGTTTGGGGAGGAGCTGATGATAGTTTGGTTTCATGAAGGACAGAGAGGTTTTACCTGACACGAACAATTGATATGACAGACTGCATATCACGGGAGAAGAAAGTTGCAGGGACAGGCTTAGTCCCTGCAAAAACATCCAGTGGAAGCACAGAAGTGGAAGAGGACTTAAAGCTCTTATGCAGACAACATGAGGAAGAGTTTGGCCCCAGGGCACTGCCAGGCTGCAGAAAAGAGGATAATGAAGCTGAAGGGAGAGGTCAGCTCGCCGCCAGGGTGGAGAGTTATCCAGACAGCCTGGAGCTGGAGAGGAGAAATCCAGAAAATACCCTTCCGTGCAAGAAGCTGTCTGAGGAAGGTGAATGACACCTGGAGAGAGCAGACTGGCAGAGGAGTCGAGAAGCAGCGATTTCCCTAGGAGCTCTGGGCCCTCAGAGAGTGAGATCATGAACAACCTGCTTCTACCCCACCCATGCATGGTTCGCAGCAGACAAGTGTTATAAAGCAACAACTTATTCATAGCAGAAGAGCAAGACAAAAGATTCATCTCTTTCCTGTTTTCAAGAGGCTGAAACCCCCCAGCACAGACCAGCTTAACCGGAAGGACTCTGGACCTTTTCCACTACAGAAAAAGTTAACAAAAACAAGTTACGAGTTAAAGACAGTGCTACCAAGAATCAATCCAACGGATCTTTCTTTGCCTTACAGCCACGTCCCCCAAATAAATAAATGTTTGAAATAGAACACATCAGAGGAGGGAACAAAAATGAGCAAACAGCAACTGAACTAAGCTCTGATCTGTTGGGTGAGAGAGGTACTATATGGAGTTGACTAGACTTCATTTCAGTCTAGGGTTACTTTCTCAGCTTGTAATGAATATAAGATTGTGGGAGTGCATTGTAAGATCTGAAGAGATTCTGATTTCATAGGAAAAATGAGCAAAAGCAGATATGATATGTTAAAAAAGAGAACAGGCAACTGGTACTTAAAATAGAACAAATCACAGAAAAGTCCATTAAACATGACTGTGAACCAAGACAATGGGCTTAATATTTAAAAGTGATCGAATAAAGAAGGGACATGAAAATGAAATGATATGCAAACGAAATGAATATAATGCTAGAAAGAGATGAGACACTGAAAGTGATGGAAAAAGTGAATATTGCCACTAACACACAGGTTTAGAACAACAAAACAGCTTATCTTCAGAAGGAATGAAATTTTTTGGTCCCTCAAAATAACTTCAGTATTTACCTAGTATGTGCAGTGAGGGTGGTGTTGGATGATTGCTGCTAAAGGAGACGCTGGTCACAAAGTGGTGCCTGCTGCAGTTGCACGGCAGCAGCACCAGGTCCCACAGGCTCTCCGGTGTGAACACTGGAGAATTGCAAGTGACTTTCAGAGGTTGTTCAGAAGGTATTAGTTAACTTGCATCATATATGCTGTTTTGCAGAAGAAACTGAGATGCTCACATTCCTGCAACCCTTTCTGATTCAGAGGGCTTTCCCATTCATAACAGGAAACCTGCAGCAACTCATTTCTTGACATTACTTAACAGGCATACACCTTGAGACTTCAAGCAACAAAAAGCAACTCCTCAAGACAGAAGCTAAACATTTCCCTATGTTAATATCACAAATTTTCAACACACCCTTTCCTCAGGCCAACACTTATTAACATCTCCTTATTCCTTGTTGTGCTCAGCATTTTACAACATCTCCCATGCTTTGGTATCTCTCCTCCTACCAAGTGTACCTTTCAAGTTCTTGGCATGCTGCTTGCTACTGAGCTCAGCAGTTCATTTGATGTATCTATTTCAGCTTAAGTGTTTATAAAATTCAAATAGGTAGAGAGGTAATGAATTTGCTCAAACACCTGTAGTGAATGAACAAATTGTTTATAGCTCAGATTGGAAAATTTGCCTAGCAGGAGCAGTTACTTTATTATGGTTGATCAGTTTATCACAAATGAGCAGTTATCACAATTAGAAAAAGAAGTGGGAGAAATAGTAATAGTGCTGGAAAGAAAATCATTTTCTGAACCCAAACATCTTAACGCAGATACCTAAAGAAAGTGAATTCCTTAAAAGAGCTCTTAGCTAGGCTCAGCAGGATATGAAAATAAAGGCACAGAGCAAGAGTTTCTTGTGGCAGGATAAGACAAACAGGGGGCAAGCTGAAGACATAAATAGGAAAGTCACAATTTGTGATCCATAGTTACAGAAGTTTGAGCTGTAGCAGCTGATTTGGTAATTTTTGGTAATTACAGGTTTTTGTTTGTTTGTTTTGTTTTTTTAAATAAGGAAAGGTAACGTCATCATCTGAAACATGCAGCAGACCCCTGGTCCTTTCCTATTTAGGTTGTTAGGCTCAGCAGCTTGGCGAGTTTACAAAGCACTTAGTACAAAGGCTTCTTCTAAAAGTACACTTGTTTGAAAATAAGTATGAATCATTTACGACATCCAGCTGCATACACGACAGGTTCAATCTGCATCTCACCCTGTAGCAAACAAGCAGATTACAAGCAACAGGCAGGGAAAGATTTTCAAGAGCACTGTGCTGGCCAAACGCTGTTACTTGAGAGGATAGAAACAAGGTCAAGGCCAAGTACTTCTGAAAAATCTACTTTTGGACTCCACAGCTGCAAAGGATACAGGACAAGAAAACTTGCGCTGAAATGGCAGTAAGCTTAAACCTGATAAAATAGCTGAAAGACAGACCAGATCAAAATAAAAATCAAGTCTTGTCACAAAAGGAGCATCAACCAGGGAACAACATGCCAAGAATTGTAATTCATCAGTGCCAACAGCTTAAGAGGACTGGAACCAAGTCTTACTAAGAACTTGCTTAAAGCTCTTACCCTCACAGAAGTCGCAACACCAGCATCTATCTGCTGTGGCCACAGACTGTAAAGCAAGAGGAACTCATGGTAACTTTCTGTGTATGCGAGACCTGAGTCTATCTGACATAGGCTGAATGCCCAGTGAACCCAGGACCACTCTGTGCAAGTCATCTGGGTCTTGAAAATCCCATAGGATCTTTATTCAGGTGAGCTGGTGCTTTACCAGAGCCCTTGTAACTGTAGCTCATCTACAGCAAGACTCAACAGCTATTTATATATTACCACCTATGTTACAGACTAATAGAGCCAATGATCAATCATTCCCTAAAGATACTATGTTAACAACTTAGCTGCTAAATAATTGATTGCTTCAGCTTGTACACTTAGTAGGAGTCTCCCTCTGCTGATATTTGAGAGAGCTGGATAAGGTCCCAACATGAAGGGCAATTTGTGCACTAATCAGACATGGACAGATTTATTTTAGAAGCAATTCTGTATAAATGACAAGTTAAAAGTTTGAGGGACCATTAAAAAGAGAGATGCATAAACAACCTACAATCTTATATTGTGACTTTTTTTCCCTACACTTTGGAGACACTCAAGGAAAAAAAAAAAAGCACTTGTTAAGGTGATTACATTTTGTACCAAGTTTGCTGTCTTATGTTGCAATGACTGTCAAGTTTTTGTTTTTTTTGTCACAGATGATTACTCTTAAGCAGACGTACCTGCCAATGTGATTTGAACTTTGCTTAAATTATAAGTCACCCTGCTATCAAATCAATTTCCCACCATTATGAAAAGGTCATTTAAGCTTTCAAGTGCACTGGTTTGAAAATTAAAACATCTAAAAGTGTAACAATAATGCAAATTTGCTCACCTGAGTCGGGAGGAATAAAAAAAAAGTGTGTAGTTTTCCTCTGCCTTCTCAGCTTGAAGAAATATTCTTGTCCATGGGTCAAAACACAATAATAGCTGCATAGTCTTCCTGTGACTGTCATTCTGGAAGGCTGAAATGTTTTGCATGTAAATAAGTTTATTTGCAGGCCATGAAGTGCAAACTCTATTGTATGGAGAATATTAGGTGCATAATGAACAAAGAACACATAACCATCTCAGAGGTATTAAAGTGTCCTGGATGCCCCCTGCATGCTTTGTGGAAAACAGAGGATTTTGTGAATTTCCTTTGGAACACCTTTGTCAGATCCTTGCAAAGAAGCTTCAGTTTGAGCATTTTCATGATACTTGAATCTGACAGAAATAAGCAGTCATTATACTTGGCTGGAAAGATTTATAATGGAATGCTGTGGCCACACAGGATGAAAATTTACCAGTCAGCGGGGTTTAGAGACACGCAGGTGCAGGCCCGAGGCATGACCGCCCTGCAGTTACCAAGCCACAGACCAGGAACTGCTCTCCTACCTGATGGGAGTCACGGCTAACAGCAAGGGGAAGCCAAGCCCGAGCTGCTGGGAGAGAGAGAGGTCGTTGTGCTTCTTTGCCTAGTTTATGTTGTGTTATTAGCTCTCTTCTTTCCTGGTCAGTTTTTGGCCAAAGCCTTTGGAAGGCTCACACCACGGAGGATGTCTATTGTGCTTCTCTCCCACTGTCTACAGATAGAGAACTAAAGAAAACATTTTCAGAAATGTTCTTGGCACCTTCCCTGCAGAATCTCAGACAGTAAACCTTTGCTTAGATCAAAGGAGAGAAGAAAGGTGGGTATCTCAGGGTAGCAAGAGGAAATTTAGCTAGCGTAAGGAGGAAGGCTGCCTTCTCTGTATGGCTCCATTAGTACAGCATATAGCATTACTGAAGATGGACCATTACCTAAGATATTAAAAAAAACCCCAAACCCCAAAACCAAACCAAAACAAAAAACTATTTTGGAAATGTTCCCAAATGCCAAACAAAAGAACATCCCAATCCAATTGCCAGTGACCTCAAAATAGTGAGAGCTGAGTGTAGCTTTGCAGTCTGTTCTTCCTTCTCCCATTTGCTGGGAGCTCTGCTCCAGGACCAAAAGTTCAGCCCCTCACTTTCCTTGTGCTTTGTGCTCACCAGTGTTTGCTGCTGAATTCTGCACAAAAGCAAGGGAAATTAGAAATAGAGAGTACACTCAGGGAACATCACCGGCTGTCACTTTTTCTGTAGGATTCATTATCTGTAACCTTTATTCTTTTATTTCTTTTTCACACCTTCCTTTGGCCTCTAGGTACCTTCTTTTCTGTTTAGACCATTTTTGCTCCCTGTAAGATCAAGATTTCTAAGGTAATCCTTCTAAAAATTTAGTAGCAGGACATATCTGACATCCTCCCTCACTAAGTGTCAAGAAAAAAGCCCCCTGTCCCAACAAAAAATCAGAGCAATTTTGAAATTTCTTCTAAAAACATCGCTGGATGATACGCGTGGCAGCAAGCTAATGATGCTTTACAAAAATTAACTGAAACCCCAGTTCTTATGGTTCTATACTGAAGACACGCACACACAAAAATGGTAAGTCAAAAAAAAAAAAAAAAAGCAGAAATTCAACTCAAAACAAAACCAAAGATTGTTCACTAAGGAAAGCATCCCCCATTTCCAATGGGGCTTCTTCCTTTTTAAAAGCTTTTAAAAACTTGTCTTTTTTTTACTCTAGGTATTTCTTGTAAAAAAAATTTCCAACTAATACAGACAGCAGTAGATTTTTTATTTTTAAAACATTTTCTGTACTGTTCACCCAACCTCATTGAAAAATGAAGAAGAGTTTTGCCATAATGCCATCCTATTTCACTGCCGTGATTATCTCCTCACTACCTTTCTACACACCTTTTCAAAAAAAACCCCAACAACAAAAAGTAAATATCATTTCCACATTATTTTTCAGCTTCAGAGGTGTTATTAGCATGCCAGAACAGGCCTTTCTCCTGCTATGTCTGCTACAGAAATTCATCCAGTAACCCAGTGCAGCCATGTCACCTGTCCAGCAGCCCAGCAATCAAAGCATCTGTTCCATCAGTTTCCATGTATAGCTGGGCTTTCCACTGTCCTTATATTTTAAGTAATAAATACATATTAAAGTTTCCAGAAAAAAATACTCATTTTTTAAACAAACACAAAGAGGGATGTTATTTTCTGAGGTCTACTTCAAACAAAAGTATGGAAATAATGTTCATAGTTTCAACTCCCAGTCCTACTAGGATAAACTGCCTATGGTGCAAATACATGCTCACTGCTGCAGGAAGTAGAGGTGGGGAGGATGCACTCTGATTTCTCTTTCCAAATCTTGCCTGTTTTGGATCCCTGGACCACATGACAAGAATACTACCCTATGCTGATGCAGGCCAAAACAACAAGAGGATGAATCACAGGAAAAGATGGAGAACTTCAAAGTATTTGTAAAATTAGAACTGATAAGAAAAAAAGAAAATCACTTCTGTTGTGTAAGGCACAAGCTAAAAAAAAAAAAAAAAAGGGTTCTTGGATTATGACAGCAAAGACACTAAAAAAAGTTCACCACAAAGGTGAAGGACAAAAAATGCCTACATGGGTTCTTCTCAAAATATAGTAGATCTAGCTGATTTCTTTTGTAATAGCCTAAGTCATTGGGCTATTGATCCCAAATGACACTTCATTGTCACTTCATATTGGCTTGGCTGCTCCTAAATGATATCTTAAGATCATTATCAAACTATCACCCCTAGAACAGTAGCTTTATGTACTTACCATTTACACCATAGATGGCACCAAACATTTGCATCAATTCAGCCTCATTATTTAGAAGGTATTTCAAAGTGACTGATACCTCCAAAACACACAGGAACTTCATAACCTGATACATTTTCTTGTACTTGGTCACCACAAAAACATTAGGACAATTATCTGAAATAATCAAATTCCTGCACTATTTTTTCAAGATTAGGAAAAAAAATTTCTTACCCTTAGATTTTCTCTTCCTTTGAGAAATCTTAAATGAAAGAACTACCCTAAAGGTAGTTATCCTTACAAAGTAAAGGATGAGAAAGGCACTACTTGTGGTTTTTGTTAGGGAAATTAAAACCCTAGAAATAATCTGGTAACAGCTAGCTTTCACTTTATTTCCAAGACTTGGGATCAATAGTTCTGAATTGTATGTTGTATCTACTATTTCTGCAGACATCTTTTCAAGGACTACCTCTGAAAAAGGTAGCAAAAGTGGCTGAACACACAGCTAACAACCTGTGGAAATCAGCTATAAACCTGTAGTAGAATGCCCTAATTATTTTGTTATCATAATCTTGCAGCCTTAAGAACTGTGTTCAAATCCATTTTCTGCCACATATTTATTGAATGACTATCAGAAAGAAATCAAGTGCATGGCTAAAGATCAGCTAACAGTATTGTACTGCTCCCAGGGATGCTGTCTTGGAAGGTTCTACTGAAATTTATGAGGTACTCAAGTGCTATTTGGCCTCACTGCCAAATTCTTAAAATAGGTAAATCTTTTCCTAAGCTAAGGAGACCTGGCATACTGAGACACCTGCACTGCTTCATAAGCTCAAGGAGAAATCACTAAACAGGTGAGAAAGAATTTAATTTTCCAACAAAAGCAACCTTTTTCTCTTACAAGAAACATATGAGAACTATAGTGTGCATTGAGAACAAGAACACTCACAGACAGAACTCACACAACATTTCTTAGCTTTGTTTGGAACTCAATGCCGCCACAATGAGCTGTTATTATAAATATCAATAAAACAAAATCTCACAGAGAACCCTGGATCAGACATGTGACTGTCCACAGTCCTCTATTATGCTCTATAACGAGTTTATTATATCAATAACCTTATTATCAAGTTGTATTTGGAGGAGTAGAGTTACCAGAGGCAACACAGAAACATATAAAAATCATATGTGAAACTGAAGTCTGCAAAGTACGCTTTGGTGTATTGCAACACGGGGAATGCAGCAGGGCAGAAACAAACTTCTAAAGAGAAGCAGTTCCTCTGCAGTCACAATTTCCCATCACTGGTCGCTGATCTGCCTAAGTATGACATTTACTCGGGGGAGTTCTGGCTTGTGTTCCCCCACCCCCACCACACTTGGAATGTTTTGTTGTTTGTTTTTTTAAATACTTACAGCATGAAGACACTTGCCCTTTCTTGTTGTCATGCTGGGATTACATCTCTCCTCAGCAGATGCAAAGAAACATCCACTGCAGAGAGAGAGCAAGTATTGAACATTTCTTTGTTTTCTTACTTGAAGCCTGGGTATGAGAAAACTTCTGCCAGTTGTTGGTGGCTACTATTTTTTAACAGTCCTTTGAATGCACCGGTGTGTGAACATGTTCCCTTCCTGGTCATTCTGATTATTACTCTCTGCTTTACTAGTTGTTTAGGGTCTCCAAATAAAGGCTTATGAATTAGAAGCTTTATTACGACAATTCTTACTGTGCTGCTCCCTCTTTGCTCTCCTTTTCATACTCATTCTCTCAGTTCCATTTTTTTTCCACATTTTTCAGCCCCCATGTTGTTGCTTACCCTGCCAATTGTATGAGGCTTGCTGTAGTGAATCAGCTTCACAGCCTGTAATGAGTAAAAACAATGAGTCTTTTTATCTAGGAAAGTTGTTTTGGGTTGCACAAGAAGTCAGTTATTCAACCTCTGCTCTGTGAAGCTGCTTTGTTCACCCCAGAAAGGAGGACTGTGCATGGCTTCTTCTCAACACCACCCAGTCTAGTCAGAGGGGAGCAGATGAAATAGGAGGCTCTGGTAGGATTTGCTGTTCACCATGGTACACCAGGCCCCACAAGGTATGGCTACCAGTTAGGTATCTTGTTACTGTTCGGATATTAGCAAGTCCCTCCACATAACAAACTTATCCTTCTGTAACAGATCAAACTTTGAAAACACAAGTAGTGATTTCTGAATGAAGACCACACTTCATAGCCACCCTTTCTAAACGGAAGAAGGAGAAAATTTTCAATTTTCACAAGTATGCTTTTATACATTTATTATTCAAAACAACATAAACAGTTGATTTAGAAATATCATTCACTTAACTATCCACTATTTTTAAATTTGATCAGATTGAAGAGATACTTAAGTCAAAGCTTTACCCAAACTCTTTGTGTAACGATTAAAGAAAAACAAACTATATCATTAAGACCTCCTTTCTCACAAAACATTTAAGAGGAGTGCTTATGTCATTGTATCGTCTTTCTTAGTGAATAATATGAAATCTTTCTGGTTCACATGCAATAAAATTAGGAAAGAGCTGATTACTCTCAAATAGAGTAACATCTTGACAACAAGCAATTTTAAAAAGACAAAAGCATGTCTGATGCCCCTATTTTAACATGCTCAGATTAAATTTGCAGTACTAACGCTGTTGTGTTCATGATAACTTGAGGATAAGCAAAGTTTACAGAAAAGAGAATGATCATTTTCAACCCTGGTTTGCCCTACAGTATTCACATGCTGAGGAACTTGTCTATTTTTTCCCAGCTTGATCAGATAGAAACTCTATCCATATGAAGCACAAATATGAATGAAAACTGTCAGCATTTTATCAAAAACCTTTGAGACAATATCTCATAGAATGATTAAAAAAATACCTTTCTGGAATATTTCTTATAGATAACCAGAAAACAAGAATTCAGGAGGTTCATCTGCATTATCAGCAACTACTGTAATCTAAAAATTGAGTTGGATAACCCATTAGCTTTTCATGACTTGCAGTTATATAACTTTACTCCATCCAGCTTTTGGAACTTGTCACTAAGTGAATCACTAGAGAATTGGTTACGAGCCTAAGATTTCAAAGCAAACCCTTGGACTTCAGTCAGTCGTCAGTGTCTAATCATCTCGGAGCCTTATGTCCATTTAGAAAACTTCCCGGAATAAATGAAATCATTTGTTTCCTCCAAAACACAAACAGGCTGTTCATTTACTGAATTGTGCCTATAAGGCAATCATTGGATGATACCGCAAATTGCACAATGCACAGTTTCAAAAACATACAGTATTTTTCTTTGTACTCCTACCATTCATGATACTTCAGAAGAAAGTAGTTACCAGAACTCAAGTATGCATTATTAACTGTCCAGCTGGGCAGGAACCTGACACATTTTCCCCCTGCTTAACACACACTGCCAGCTCACACACACACACACACCTCTCCCTACTCACGAACTGGGCTCTAGTCACTGGCAGAAGCCAGAGATGGACTGTGGAGACAAATGGCCAAACTCCAATGGCCTGATTCACTCTCTACCCATATGAAACTATAAATACTAATCTTTATTTACAGATCAGCTGATATTTGAATCACATATGGTACAATATTCTGGATATTTCAGGAGCATGAGCATATTGATCTTCAGTATTCAGAGGAACTAAGTACAGCTTTCCCTTTTCTAACATAAAGAGAAACACAGTAAAGGCAAGTGGCTTGTCATAAATGGGATAGCTGACCAGCCACATCAGAAACCAGACTCTGATTCTCTGTCCCATCACAAAATGCTACTACTGCAAGCATATGTGCTGCATGGATGCTGTTTTCTGCTAGACAGCCAGCAGATCTGGCAGGTCCTTGGAGCTGCTGTAGGTAAAGAGCAGTTCTTTTTCCAAGGAAAATCCTCATGCCCCATGTTTCTCAAAGACTTAAGTACGAAGAGCCGGCTTGCAAGGATACTTGACAAACCTATTTTGGAAACACTTTATTTTCAGCCTGTGTCAAGCTTAAAGATACCAGGACACAGACTTTGCATTATCCTCTTGGCAGCAATGCAATGTGAAACAACCAAGACATCAAATGGCAAAGATACCATTTTGATTGCAAGGAATGAGCTATGACCTAGTTTGTTGTCATACCAGGGCACTTTAGTACTATCCGTATGTCAACTTGTAAAACACAATGGCCAAGTTATGCAAATTTTTACCACGCAGTCTCCAAACCAATGAAAGTTATCACCAGGACAGTCATATGTAAGAGTTTTTAGGAAACTGTGTGGGATCGTGTAGAAAAATATAATATGCAGCAATGTGAGCTTATGTTGACTCTTTTCTCATGAACAGATGGCATTGATATGAGTTTTCTTTAAAATATTGGATTTAGAGGATAAATGGCCTTATCCTGATAACTGAACTTCACGGGTTATTCTTTACCTGGCTTAAGCACTGGGAATTGAGGTGCCAGTCACACTTAAATAATGAATAGTGCACATTAATTTATGCTTAAATCATGTTTTAGTTAAAGCTTTAGATATTTTAGGAAAATGACTGAGTATTCCTTGCAAACCTCTTCCCTCATCTTCAAAACAAAAGGTCATACACACTCACCTTTGCCAATATTATTTTTGACCCTCTAACTGTATTGCTGTAGGTCAGCTTTCTATGGCAGTAACTACATGGCACAAGGGAGTTTGAGAATTCAGAGCAAAAAGCACTCTGTAGTGCTCTTCCGATTTCTTAATGCCTGTGACTTAAGCTAAAGCTTGTCTTGAGTGGTTATCTGTCTAAGAGAGCATGAGAGTCCCAGACTTGATTCTTACACGTTGATATTTAAAGGAAAAATCTGTTTTCAGGATACCAGCAAGACGATGCTTTTTTTGGGCTCGATTATCACCTTATTGTGCCAGAAGTTCCCAACATACACTGATAAACCTAAAGGACAATGCAGCAAGGGCTGTAGCAACTAGCTAACAAAACTAGTTAGAATTCCAGAGAGAAGACAATGCAGTAGTCAGGGAAAGCCCTGTGACCTTAAACATTTTAGGCATAACATCAGAAATGCATTAAATGAGGAAAGATGGAAAAAGAATTTTCAGACAGATATTTAGCAGAGAAATTATTTTGGCTTGCAAACTGTGATTAATATCCTAGTTTTATAGAACTAACAAAAACTATTGGAAATTTTCCTTGAAATGTGTTTTACTAAGTTTTTTCCTAATCACATAATTAAAAGTTACTACTGTGCTTTGGACCTCTGGCTGCTTCCAGACGTGTGGTGGTGCTACTGCTTAAAGCAAGCCAGATAGGTTTTTCTAAAGATCAGTTTCACATTTTACTCCTCTAAAAAATGCAAAGTCATCTTTGAAACAATAAAAAACAATCCTCCTCAATCTCATATTAATTTTTTTCTTCCCATAAAATAAGGTGTAAATGTTCTTTATTTATCAAGGCATATTTTTAGTTGTATAATAAATGGCTCTATATGTACAGTATTCCATTAATTTCAAGAAAATTCCCTTTAACCATACAGTTCAGCACTTATGTAACCACCTTACCAGGAGTCACCACATCTATCATCCAGAAAACACAGAAATTTTCTTTGTAGATCACCACTACCCAATGGAGGGAAAAAAAAAAAAGTGCAGATTACTATTGAGTTTAGTATTTTGGTTAAAAGTTTTCCTTCACCCCCACAGAAGAGAACTGATAAGATGTTCTGATGTGCTATTCTAACGCTCGCTTTTTGCTGTTTATTGCAGTTGTGTTCTACATATGGACATACTTCATTTTGTTCCAAGCTGCCAGGGAGGAAATTCGTCATGGCATCCCTTTCAAACCTGATGAGAGCTATGCAAATGCTGGCCTCCATTCAAGGCTGCATCTGATGCTCCTGGCAGCAAGCAAAGCAAATAACACACATGGAGGAAGTAGGGAGGAGCACAAGTGAAGACTTCTGAAACATCACGGCATTATGAAAAGATCTATTTAAAAACATCTCTTATGTAATAAGAATAAAAAATATGGCTGGATTTTTACTGTCAGAAAATGATAGCGGTAGAGGAATTAGACCAGCTCAGCACCAGTTCCTAGCAAGATAAATGGCCAGAACAAGTTTGAGGAGGCTCAGCTCTCTGCAGCAGATATCCATCTATCAACGACAGAAAATAGAAAGGTCAGTTGAAAACAGATCTCCTGAAAAACAAAAACCCTTTTCTACAAGGAAGCTGAACTCACAGTACATTAACATGCTTGCTGGTGTTGATGGTTCCTAGCAATAGGTTTATGCACCCAAATGCAAAACACAGTTTTGCATGCCTTTTATTTGAAGTGTAAAGACAGTTGGGGGGNNNGGGGGGAAGTCTCCTAAAAGGTGAGATCCATTTGACTGTGGGATAGTTTTCAAAGAGAAATGAAAATGTCATCACCTGACATTTCCAAAGCTGTGCTTTCAACTCCCGAGACAGTGTGCAGGCAGGAGCGTTAAACAGAAGAGCTGGTCAGAGACCAGTACACTCTCCATATGTTTCCTGGGGGCAATTAGCATCACTTCTTCTATCACAGGGCTCACTGTGCTTACCAGTGAATATGTCAAGTCTGATTGCTCATGAACCTCTGAAAATAAACATTACAAAGTTATTGACAGAACCTTTAGGTTGAAAAATGAATCTTTCTAACTCACACAATCTCAAAAAAAAAAGTGTAATTGAACAGTCCTTTGAAGTAGAGGACTTTCTGCTCCCTTGCGACATCCTCAGAGAAGCAGAATTTATGCCGCCAGGAACCTGCCTGAAGCCTGGTTTTGGGCTGCCTTAATATAGTTTTTCTCTCCGCTCCTTTCCTAGTGCATTGCATTGCTGGATCTGTGCTGCAGGGGCAGAAGCTCTCCCCTTCCTGCAAAAGCGTGGGTGAGTGCCAAAGAGGCTACCCTGAAGAATCTGGAAACACTAACCCAACACTGACATGCCCCCAAACCACTAGGATGCCAGGAACATGCCTTTTCCTAACTGCAGCCTTCAGAGCATCCCAGATCCACAGCAGGCTGCTTGGAGGAGCAGTTAGCTAGTGCTGCTCCAACATAAAAGTATTGGTATGTGGCCTCAAAGGTCATAGTTTTGAAGATTGCTGAGAATCTTAAGACTATGTCGTTTTTATTTAGCAATCACTGTGAGTTGTGAACAGTATCACCTCTGAGGAGTTCTTTGGAAGGTAACACTAAAAAACACATTAGCAGAGGCAGTCAGATCTGAAGGCCTTTTGCACATACCAGCAACCTCCTCCTCCTCCCCTTTCTCCCCACCCCTGAAGATGCAAACTGTGGGGACAAAAGGCTATTTCTTCCTTTCAAACCCAATACTGATCATCAGGTCTGTCCCTTTTGATGAAGAGAGAAACAGCAGCAGCAGGGACAGGTTTTGACATCTGGACATGGTCCTTAGCAGCCTGCTCTATGTGTCCGTGTTTGAGCAGAGGGGTTGGACTAGATGGCCTCCAGAGGTCCCTACCAACGTCAACCATTCTACAATTCTCTCCAAACACGCCGTCCTGGACCTGCCTTTGGTAAAAGGGTGACACCACTTACACAAATGGGTAATGGTCCAGCTTTGCTCAGGGTCAAGTGCAGGAGGAAGCAGATTGAGCCCCAGTGTACATGATTATCTGGCACACCAAATCACCCAGAGAAGTGGCACTGGACCTGTGATACAGCGCTGTCAGCACTCGGCCACTGTCCCGGGTCAGCTTTGCAGGACTGTCCTGTGGCTGACTCTTGCAAGAGGGAAGGGATTCCTGAAGAGAAGTTTTGGTTAAAAGAAAAAAAGAAGATGAAAACAAAACAAAGGCAAAAAGCTTTAGTTTTCACTTTCACAAGTGATCTACAGGAGTGGAATAAAGCCACTCAATAGAAGAGATGTAATTTAGACTTCAAAGCCATTTGTATCCGTTTGTGGTAAGCTCAGCAATACTGACTGCCCCACAGCAAATGAGACTAACCAAGAGCAGTGAGCCCTGTGTGTCCTTCACAAGCTTTACAGAATTAAGCTGTCTTTCAGACAATAGTTTGCTAGGTCTTTTTTTTTTTTTTTTAAAGAAAAAACACTTTGGGTAGCAAGGTCTTAATGCAATATCTGTTTACTACAATTCTCCAAGAGGCATGATGTTCCTTGGATTTTATCCAAGCCATTTAGTTCACATACATATTGGAAAAAGCTGTCATGTCAGCAGCTAAGGTTGGTATCAAGAGAGACAATTAGAGGATTAAGAGGTGGAAAGCTTTAGAATGCAAGCTACTGAATATTTCACAAGAAATGAATCTGAGTGCTACTGATGCAAGAGGAAGGTCAGGAAGCTTAAATCACTCAGGGACAGTTAAGAAAAAATAAAATAGCCATTAGGCATTCCAGATGTTGATATGCAGCTTTTATGATCCTGGTTTTCATACCAACATCAGCGTTTCACTGACTGTACATCAGTGACATACAGCACTTGCCAAGGGAATTTGCTGGGATGTGTCTACAACATCAAAACCCAGGAATGATCTGATATTTGAGAGTGCCTCTGAGGCTGATATTTTGTCATTTAACTGCTCATTTTTGTTAACACCTGATGTGGATGGAGTTCCATATCTCTGACTATAAGGGTTTGCTGAGAGGTATTAGAGTTTAATTTCACGAAGACCAATTCCTTGTCACAGTTATCCCTTCCTATCTGATCCTTTCATGAAATGGTTAAATGGATCTTCTCCATTATATCTCAGCACCAACAAGATCACATAGGCTGGGGGAAAACAGGACAGTGGAAGAATTTTACAGGGCATTACAAATATTTGGCAGCAAAGGGACCGGGCAGAGACAAGTCCAGGTGTTTTCTGTAGCCTTATCAATGACAAGACACAAGGCACAGCAGGAATCTCTCCTTAATTGTTTCAAGCTACACTTCAATAATCTCACCTATAAATGTCAAGACACAGCTTGCCAATGGGCAATTCAAAGAACATTAGTTTCTTGCAAAGTAGAGAAGGACTTAAGTATTACATTACCCTTTAACTCACAAGTATTGGAAATGACTCTTCCTTCCCTCTCATCTCCAGCCTACTGGGGAGGCATTAATAGATTTGGACAATTTATTTTATATCTTTATATCTTCGAGCTCACAAAGCATGAAAAAGGATTAACACCTTGTCAATATACAGTTTCTGTTATACTGTGTTTTTGTGGCACATTTTACTTAATGACTTTCTGGAAACGGTCACCAGAAATTTCTCCCCCACATCCTGTTCAAGTAAAGTTATTCTACTATGAAAGTTGACAAATGCTCATCATTTCCTTTTATCTTGATGTAGTGTTTCAGTCTTGCATCCAGGCATATCTTGAAAATGCTTGAAGAATAACTTTCTAGCCCTCAAGCCTTTACAAAACAATTCTTTTTATCTTGAAAATGGTAGCTAGGTTTTTAATTAAAAAGAAATTTTCTAGAATTAACTAGAACTACTTTTTGCTGTTTTTTTCACTTAAAATTATTACTTTAAAAAATTACTATTTCCCCATGTACATTACATTATGAAGTAACTTCAGCTGGCAAGTTGCCACCAGTGTGGTTTCTCTTATTCTTGATAGTTATTTTAAAGTTGTTTACTAGTATACTAAAACAAAAAACTGCAATACTATAAATCTGCATGCAGATTAAAAGAGTGTTTTACTTTGGAGATGGTAAATTCACAGTCAGCCACAACTGCTTCTCTGAGTAACTGTGCTAAAAGGATGAGTTAAATCAACATTAACTAGCAACTAGAAACTGGATCTTCTGCACACTAGTCGAAGTGGCTGGTGGGAAATTTTTAGTGGAACAATTAATTGCAACAGATTACTCTAAAGAGTAAATGCCATTTTTTTTCCCCCAAAGTAACATGCCAGTTCCAACATAAGTTTTTATATTTAGAAGGTTGGATCTAGACTATGGTTCACTGATCAACATGAGAGAGAAACCTACAATAAAGAGTAACCTGGATATCAAGAAATGAGTCTCAGAGACTTCAGCCGATGTCTCCATGCCAACTCAAGTTTAGGTAGCTTACCAGTTTTAGTGCTGTTAATTACTTTATTTCTTTCAAGGAATCGGACAAATCATTATAACAGTTTGGCATTTACTTTTCTAAGCTACAGTGAATACCTCCACTGTTTTCTAGAGATGGAGTAGCCCCAGATATCAGTCTTTGTTGCAGTAGTGAAAGAAGGAGCCCAGTAATGTAGGTTTGGTTCAATAACATGCTTTTTCCCCATTAGGAAACAAACAAACAAAAAAAGGCAAAACAAAACTTTCTAATTACACTACTTCATTCAGGCCATGTTCCATTTACATTTCCTGTACCACTTTTGTAGAAAGTGGCTGGATTTTGTCGAAGCTTTTATCAGCTAGCTGGGAGAGAATAGCTTGCTCACTCAGTCACTGCAGATTCTACAGAAATAAAAATATTTCATTCTTAAAATCATAATATTTACCAGGCATTATCAAACTTCTCAGCAGTTGCCCTCCGAGGAAAGTGGTGAGTAGAGCTGAAATAAATAAATGTGACTGTTTTTAAGAACTAGAAGCATTTAACAGTAGTAAAACAGTAAACGTGTATTGCTAACAAACATGAGCAATATCCTCAGTTTCAGGCATATGGAATCAGATGAAAGCAGCTTTGTCTGGTGATTCAGCTACAACTTACATAATCATGAAGGGTTCTGTTAAGGACTTCTAAACAGTGAAATGCTGATCAAGACATCTAAACCCCTTTCTTCACTACATTTTAATCTTTCTTCCATATTGTATTATGTACATTTATTTCCAACATTTTAAGTGGTCATGCAGTTACCAGAGCTGTTTGCTACTGAGGTAATAAAGCTACTATATATTTTTGAATCTAGTACCAAAAATAAAATAAAATAATGTTGTGATACTGTGAAGGAGCGATCTACAAAAAGCTGGAGCTATGCAGATGTATTTTTATAATTAGTGAGATCAAACCTGGTTTCATACCTGTGCAACTACCTTCCTAGTGCATCTATCCCTGTTTTACCACTGTCATGAGATTTAAAACCAGGCCTTATCTGCCAAATGCACATAAGGATCAGATCATCCCACATTCAGCAACAGCAGGTGACAGGAGGATCGAAGCCAGATTAACAGACGGACTTCACAGAACAAGGATTTAACTTGACTGTGTTGAATACACCTGTGGCATAAGTCACAGCAATAGCAGTTAATTCCCTCTGCAGTCTGTGAGATCACTAGAAATGCTCCTCAGATTGCTCCAGTTATAGAATTTTTCATATTTCACACTGGGACACTAACTTGCCTGGTTTTTTGACAGGACTACGGGATTACAGGCTATGGTTCGATGCTCAGTCCTATACGTCAAATTCAACTCTTTTGGCTGTATATTATTCAGCTTTTAAAAAGAAGTAATAAAAATCGACTTTACCACTAGTTAAAACATTTGTTTATAGATGTTAGAAATTGCTGCACTATGTAAGTATAAAGGAGATGACAGCACAAGATGCTCCCAGCAGCTTTACTGTTTTAGCTGAGAAATGTGTTAGAGGAAACAGTCACTAAGTCCTGCTCTGACTAGATCAGCCTGATCCCATAAATACTGCCCAAAATCCATGCAGGCCTGGCAGCCACATGGATTAATTTCCGGGAGAGAGGAGACTTAAAGAATTCTGCATTTCAAATTGCTTGAAGTTGCCCAAGTTGCACCCACCACAGTTCCTACATCGGCTCTGGCAGAAAGGCAAGAAAGACGTACAGAAGATTCTGGATGTGGCCTTATACTACATCAAGAGGAATATATATATATATATGCTCTATTGCAGATCAGGAGTGATAGATTAGAGCAGCCCCAAGAGCTGTCAGCTAATATCTACATCACAGCAAGATCAGAGAGCAGCAACCTGTCTGGAACGCTGTGACAATTTCTGGCTGCCACCACAAGAACTGTAGGTTATGCTACCATAGGAGATTTTAAAGTAGAAATCTGAAGTTTAAAACAAACAAAACAACAACAACTGCAAAACAAGACTGCATAATCTTTTACACAATAGGAAGTAGGATTTCAGAAGATAAAGACAGTCTTTTAGAGATTTTTCACATTGCTCCAGCTTCTTGTGCAGTCTTATGGCAACCTATTTTCTCTTTACACTGGGACAGCTGCGTTAGGGTGAAGAGAGAAGACCAATACAAGAGTTCAATACTTAAAAAGATAACAACAACCTAGACAATCCAGATGCTTGCAGCTCCTCTAACTTCACTGCACATTGAGGACACTCACTATTCCATGAAAATAGGACACCCAATAGGTACAAAATCAGATAAAGTAGACCATAACAAAGTTGCTGAAAACATAGAAAAACAATACACAACACTAAATACTCTGAGGACATTAGAAGTTCAGTTATTACAATCTCAGCAACAAGAGATGTATTTCTTAGACTTTACAGTTGCATGAAGGTCAGTTTCCCTTTGCAAATGAGGTGACCACTCAAAGCAATGATCATCTAACTTTCCGGACCACTTCCCTGAATTTTGGCTTCCCTTCTTAAACTTTGTACTGATAAAAAGGAAGGAAACTGCAGTCCATGGTTGTGCTGGTCATGTGCCACTTGTTAAGAAAAGGACTGAGAGATTGGTGCCTGTGGGTGATGCTTGTGAGGGTGAGACTCAGTAGTGGGACTCGATGAGAACACTTGAGTCACAGAGGAAACAAACCTGCTAACAGCTAACCACATCCCAAAAACCCAGCCAGAGGGAGGGCAAATCAGGGAGGTAACTCTGCCAGCCGCCTCCGACATGGCCGTGCTGCCCAAATACCAAAGCGCAGGCGCCTACCCCAGTGTGGGTGTTCCCACTTCACCCACAGAGCAATTGAAGTCTCACAGTCCTTGGCAAGGTGCCCCAGCCACCAAAGGGTGGTGGACGCCACCAGATGCTATCAAACCCTGGCCCAGGGTCACTCACAAATGGAGAGGCTTCAACAGGCAGCTCCTGCCCCTGCTCTCAGCTGTTCCTCCTGCCCCACTGGAGCTTCCCTGGAACATCCTCCTCTGCAGACACCAGCATGGGGGTGCTGAGGGCCACATCCAGCATGTGCTCCTGGAACCAGCAAGATGAGGAGTATGTGTCATTGAAAGAAGAGAATTTTACACTGTGCAGTTCTGGGAAAACACGGTGAGTTAAGGCATTCACTCCTTCTCCCTTTGTGAAGAGGGCATCACTCCTGCACTCAGCAGTCATAAAGGTGAACAGATCAAAAGTGCTTAAGCACAGAAGCAGCCGGACTGGACTGGTGGTGCTGTTCTACATGGGTGAGCATGGGCTCATCAAGAGCTGTAGCTGGTTGCAATAAAAACTTAAACTAAAGCACATCTCCAAGCCAGAAGGTGTAAAATGTACAGTCCTGCCGTGCTAAATACCTCCCCATATGACAGTAGGCTTACTTCAAAACCACTGTAGGCATTTCAAGTAGTGGCCAATAAAAGACCTGTTAACTTGCTCAAATTAGACCTCCCTGTAGCTCTTAGTTCAATTCCACTGCACACAGATTTATATAAATTGCCTTTGCACTATCACCTTGGAAAAGCAGGGGATAATGAATTCATGTCAGGAGGACAGTTTTGTAGAGGCAACGTAGTCAAGAGGATGTGCTTAACCATCTTAGTTCACTGATGGTGATTTTGGAGGGGCATCCTCGCCTGTACTACTTGCAACACTGGGAACCAGTGTGCTGCTCCTGGCTCATGTGTGGACGCATCCCAAGTGCCACACTGATGGCAGGTGTCTTCCAAGACTTGTGCTATTCTGTGGTAATGGGGTAGAATATTGAACACAGAAATTGAAATAATGCAGCAAGGAATCAGTAACTGACTCAAAAAGCTGAAAAGTCCCCAGTCCTTTCCCAGAACTCCAGTCAAAGACCATCTTTTTTGTTGAACTGCTAGCAGTGCCCGCACTGTAAACATTCCCAACTTCAGCATTCCTGCCCATCTACCAGGAAAAAAAGAGCATGCTGAGTTATGGAGCTGGGCTCTCCCCTTAAGACAAAAGTAACAGAAGAAACTTTTCCCAAATAATTGTCAGGTGTGGGCTTCAAAACAGCACCTAGTTCAACTGTAATTTTTAAAATTGGTTATGAAACAAAGGTTTTGAGAATCTATCAAGAAACATTAAACACTGAACTATTGCCTCTGACTTCAAGTCGTTAAGCACGAGCTGGTAATCGAACAGAAGGTGGAAGGTTGTACACATTGGTGGAAACAGCACTGGTTGCTGTTTTGTTAGACCCCATCTCTGCTGCTGGCCACAGGCAGACATGGGCCAGCAGGCTTCCAGTTTAACCCAGTATGACAGATATTTATGCTGTGATCCTAAGGCACAGACTCTGGAAGAAGACTCCTTCCCTTAGTTTGCCTTTTTGCTGCATCCTTGCTCAGTTTAACCAGTCCAAATGAGGTGGAGAATACTAAACACAGCAACATGTCAAGGTAGAAGAAGCTCTCAGGCTCTTTAGCGCTGCTGAAACATCCTGTTTCTAGTCCTTATAATAGACTGCCCCAGGATGGCATACAACTTTTTCTGCATGCTTTCGCTGATCTGTTTTGACAGAAGTCTTTCACACCCTGCATATGTTTCATGTTCTTTTAAAGATTATCTTGCACTTGTCTCATCTCGACTCCAAAAAGATACCACAGCAACACAACAGACATTTTCAAATACAAAGTTCAACACTGGCGTAGGCAGATCCACTTAAGTCAAAGACGTCTTAGAGATGAACAAACAGAACTGGTAAATGTTAGACAAACTGAAACAAATGAGGAATTTGATATTAAATTCACCAGAAGATGATGATATTTTTCAGCAATTACACAGCAGTTTGCAAAGTCTGAGAGATAAGCATTATACTTAGGTGGCAAAATTGGACCAGAAGCATTAAGTTACCTGCTGTGAGACGGACGTACAGGAGTGAAGCAAATGCCAAGAAAGAAAAAGACTGTATGGTTTTTCAGCTTAAATTGTTCAACTATATCTTGCTTTTCGTTCCCTAACCCAGTCTTTATAGACTGGTTTCCTTCCTGTTTGCTTCTTCCCTGTGACTTTATGTGTTAACTGATTTCAGTGAACTTGAATCTGTAAGCGATCTTACAGATATTCAGATCCTTTATGCCTCAGATATACATACATATACTTTTAACATAAATTAGCCATTTTACAACAACTTCACTAGTCTAAAATGCAAGGAAAAACTATTTAAGGACAGGTGCAACATTATATAGCAAACAGTCAACATTCTTGTCTAGTTTGCTTTTAAAACAGGCCCAACATCTTTTGTTCCTTCTTTTACTAAAACTGTTTCACACAAAATCATCTAGCTTTTTTTTTTTTAAACTCTTTATCAAAAATAAATAAATAAAATTGATACCAATAGAGGAAGAACACAGATCTTTCCCTTAAAATGGTGATTTACTGTCTTATCAAATGTAAAAGGGAGAATGTTCTGATCTTTTCCTAGTTTTGAGATCTGCTGTTTGAAGCCTACCTTACAACTTATTGATAAGGCTGGTACCATTCTGATAACTTGAAATGTCCCTTTACATAATCCTACTTTCAATTCCCCATAACTCACTTAAACTTTTTTCATTTGGTCTGATTTTGTTTTTGTTTTTTTAAAAAGCATGTCAGGTGTCTGCCTCAAGCTGACATTTTTTGGAAGCATTTCAGCCAATATCTATCTATTTCTGCAAATGAGACAAGGATGTGCGGGGGGAAGTTAAACTGGCACTGAATATTCTGATGACAACTCCTTTGAATAAGCTTTCCATGCTTTAGAGTAGGGAACAGAAATTTGACAAGAGAGGGAGGGTATCATACGAAAATGATACGATGATTCATTCCTCCATATGAAAATTTGAGCCATTGGGCCAAGTTATAAATCTTCCAAAAAACTGCAGCCTTCATATCTGTTAGCTATTAACAGCTAAAATTCTACATTCAACGAACACTCATGCTTTTTTTTTTTTTTTAAGTGATATCCAGATTGCCTGTATTATGCCCTCAAAGAACAGCAAAGAACACATCTATCTCCTAAAAGTTTTTAAATGTCAGCTAGCTGGGCATACACAACCCCCAGACTAAACATAGTGGTGCTTTTGTTGTTATATATTACAGAGTTTCATGAAAAACACTGGCTACTCACCACCCAGAGATGGTGAGACTGGGCAATAGCAGGACTGAGGTAGGAAGCTAGGAAGTGGTGAATTTGGCAGCTTTATGCCCTTTGGGGCGTGGAAAGCAGGACACAGAAAGGAAGAAAGGGAAATGATACTGGAAAGTCAGTCTTCATGTGAAAGACTAATAAATTCTTCCACATAAAGAAGTTAGTTTTATGGGCATAGTGTCATTTTATATAGAATTGCAAAGCATTCAGCAAGAAGGAAGTCAAGTCTGAGGAAAGAAGGCAGAGTTAGGCAAACTGGCCAAGAGAAAGCATAGGACAAGAGCAAGACCAACATCATACATAGAAGAGAGGGTGGCAGGATAAGCAATGAACCAATGAAAAGCAGGATGGATATTCAAGTGTCATGGATCTATATATCCGAAGAGACTTGCTGTCTGCTGTTTAGCTGCTTCCCAAATCTTGTATCAGCCCCTAAGCCGGCTGACCACTGGTCCTCTCTACAGCAGAGTAAGCCTTGTGTTCTTCTGAACTCAAAGCTTACGTCTGGGTGCAGCAATGTCCCCACCGTGTTTTGTGGCCTCACTGGAGGATTTTCTGTGCTTCTCAGTGAGAACTTTCCCCATAAGAGTCAGGGCTTTATCAGTAAAAGATATAGGCAATTAAGATTCCCCATGTTGTGGTTTAGCCCTGGCAGGCAGCTCAGTGCCACACAGCTGCTCTCTCACTCTCCCCAGGTGGGATGGGGAGAGAATCAAAAAGGTAAAAGTGCAAGAACTTATGGACTGAGACAAAGACAGGTTACAGGGTAAAGCAAAAGCTGCATGTGCAAGGAAAGCAAAACAAGGAATTCATTCACTACTTCCCATGGGCAGGCAGGTGTGCAGCCACTGCCAGGACAGCAGGGCTCATCATGCCTAATGGCTTCTTGGGAAGACAGACGCCATCACTCCGAACATCCCCCCCTTCCTCCTTCTTTACCCCAGCTTTTATTGCTCAGCATGACACCACATGGTATGGGACATCCCCTTGGTCAGTCTGGGTCACTTGCCCTGGCTATATCTCCTCCCAACTCCTTGTGCACCCCCAGCCTCCTCGCTGGCAGGGCAGCACAAGAAGCAAAAAAGTCCTTGGCTCTGTGTAAACACTGCTCTGCAACAACTGAAAACATCAGCACTATTTTCATCAAAAATCCAAAACACAGTACTGTGTGAGCCTCTGCAAAGAAAACTAACTCTGTCCCAGCCAAAACCATGACACCCCAGCACATGACAGAGATTTTATATGGAAATTGCCAGAGCAAGGATGAATAATTGAGTTCTGGAAGCCTGGACTTAGGATATTCAGGGTCAGTTGGGATCCATGGCCTCTGTCTCTTTTACCATTTTTTTCCTGCTCATCTCATCCTCTTACTTCCTAAGGTGACATAGGAGCAGTAGATACCGTGAGTCTGTGTTGCCAATCCAGCATGCCTCTGTATTATCCGTTCCCAGGTAACATAAAGTCTTAGTGGCTGCTGTCATCTCGTTGGGCCTAGGCCATGTCACTGGTATTTTTCCTCTACTAGCAGACTGCACATTTAAAAAAAAAAAAAACAAACAAAAAACATGTAACTGCAATGAATATAAAATGACAGGCCAACATATTCTTTCATACATTATAATAGGATCTGTATAACGAAGGGAAGAAAACCTGTGGGAAGCAACCTGCAATAGAAAGGCAGGTCTATATAAGAGTGGAACAGGATGGAAAAGATGGCCCAGAAAAGTCTGAGTTAAAAGGATAACTACAGCATGCTCCCCTGGAGCTTATTTCTTGGAGATCTATAGTTGTTGAGAGCTTCTCTGTCACAGACAGATGCATCACCCATTGGCAAACATCCCATTCCTTCCACCTTTAATGCAAGTCCACAAAAAGACTGACATCTAACATTAAGTTTAGTAGCTAAGAGATGGGGAAGGCCGATCCAAGCATCCTAAATTTGGATAATTAAATGTTTGTTTTTAATGTGGCTCCAAGGAGTAGGACACCTGCCTCTGTGCATACTTGGCTGTTGGCTTTTTGTTGGATCTTTTTGTTGTTGTTTTTGGATTTAAGAACAGTGCTAGAATAACACTAAAGCTGTGAATTCACCTACTGCAGAGTTAATGTTTCCAATGTTACGCCTGCTGTTCAGTAGCCTCCCCTCCTGCCCAGCCCTGTGTAATGAGAAATGATAAGACTCTGTAAATACATAGCCAAACGCCATTTTGTTTCCCAACAAACCTTTGCTCCATCCACTGTCTAGACTGAATGGTTCCAACCATGAACGTAAGGATGAAATACTGCTGCCCATCATTGTGGGTTCTGGTCCCTGGACCTGTAACATCAGTAAGGTCTAATTCCCTAGTGTGAAGGCCTTTGTGCACACCTGTACTGGTGAACTACAGATCATCGCATCTCAACGTGTGATAAAGCTCAGCTTTTCCATGGTCTGTTACCATGTGTAGGTGAGCTTATGAAGATAAACTGGTCTGCAGTAAGACAACAGTGACAGAGTTGTGTATAAAAAGACAAAAATTTAACTGGAGAGGTGGGAAAGGCAAGGCAGCATGAACTCATAGCATCCCACACTCTACAGTTTCCCAACACCAGAAGAAGGCAACAAGAGACCCTGTGATCTGTGCCTAGTTCAGGCCAGGAGCCCACCTTCCTGTCCTAATGCTTTCTCAGTCAGTTTTCTCAGAGGTTTTATTCTCAATCCAAGCATTACATAGCTAAAATATACTGTATGCTTAGGCATTGCTCTCAGAGCAGGTTGTTTCAAACATCATTTCCCACCATTCACATCAGACAATAAAATGCTCATGTCCATTACCACAACAGGACGAAAACAATAACGCAGGAGACTGACTCTCAGACATTTGCTGTGTTCACTGCACACCGAACAAGCCCAATGTGCTATTTTGTGTTATAAAGCTTACGCAGAAGTTAATGCATCCACAAAATAATGAGTCATTATGGCTCGTTAGAAGCTCAGCTTGCAAAGTCCAAAGTGTATAAACAGAGGCATATAAGACAAATCTGAACTAAGCACTGTACCCTGCCCTCTGCCTGCACCAGCGATTCACGGGTGTCTGGTAAATGATTTATAAACTTGAAGATAACTAAGTATATAACTGTATGACTACCTCTGCTTTATGAAGGAAACTTTCTGGATGATTTGTGATGTCTCTGAAAATGTTTCACATTTTGGTGTCTGCTCTGCTCTTTACAGGTAAGTGCCTTGCACCCTGTCTCATGTCATTCCCATCTGGCTTGTTAAATACTCAGCTGGCAAAAAAAACCATGGTTCTGCTGGAACAGCACTGGCAGAAGAGAATCAACTGGAAATTAGTGCAGCGGGGACATATGGGAGAGTGGGCGAGTACATGACTGCATAACAAAGTCTGTGAAATACTGCCTCAATTTTGCTCCTTGTGATTACCTTTAAATCTTTTGCTGCTGAGCATCTCAGGTGTAAGGAGTGAGGACACATTACTGACAACGGTATTGTTACAGGACATTTCCTCAACTGTTAACATTTTAACAGGAGCTTAATGCATCTTTTTCCCCCTCCTGGAATCTTCCCTAAACATTGTTCTGTTCTCATCATTTATTGCTTGTAAGAAATAGACAATTTACACACATTTGTGTGGACCCAAAATGACAAGTTTCACAGGTGATTTCTGGATGTCTTGGGTTGTTTGATTTGAAATTGCTTAAGGGGACCTTTTTTATTATTTTTATTTTTTGAAAAAAGCTCCCAGGCTTTCTAATCATTGGACCTTTACAACACCCTGCAACCAGGGCACCTAAAATCAAGAATCACTCTGTAAAACCTGGAGCAGTGTGAAAACCGATGGGACAGGGCTGCAGCATCAGCAAGGCTGAATGAATACTTTTCTCAAACAAGTGTGAACTGCTACAGTCAATAAGAAGTGATGCACATGCTGTGAGACTTATTTATTCCTCACTAAATTAGAACAAAGCAGGCAGGCACTAAGTGAGTATAGACTTCTCGGGTGATTGCCTGCATCATGGAAAGATGCTCCATCCATGCATGCATTAAAAGCATTTCTTCAATCTGAGTGCTCCAGCAAGACATGAAGAACTAAGGCAAAACGATGTGGACAGAATTAGCCAATAGTAAATCACAAATTAATAAGAAAGGTGTTTTGTGAATTGGGGCCACCTTCAGGTGTGCTTTCTCTTTTGGACCAAACTGTCTTGCTTCTCATATGTCCCTAAAGTTTGGCTGCAACGAGGCCCTGCAGGAAGGGAAGGAGATGAAAAGAGCCTCTCTCTCTCTTTCTCCTGCTTGTTAGAGTGCAATTAGATACCTTCCTCTCCCCTTATTTGCACTTCCTGATCTTCCTGCTGCACATATGAGCTTGGACTACTCTTGGGTGCTTGTCTGTCTGCCCGAACCTCACCCCCTATCCAAGAAAGGCCACCAGGACACATACAGTTCCACCTGAAAGGAAGCAGGGAGGACAGCACCATGCTTCTTCCCCTTCCGTGGAAGACTTATCTTTGCTCTATCTCCCTTTTGCCTCTGACTTTCACAATAGCCTCATTTGCTCTCTTTGCCAGGTTCCTTGCTTTAAAAAGGTGAGAGGAACTATTTACTACTGATTTTTAATGGGGTCTTAAAAGTTTCATTGATCACTGGCAACAAACAGTTCAGCTTTTCATTAATTGTGAATCCTTTCAGCAATGGTCAAGATGGTGGTGAATTAAAACAGAGCCAGTAAGACTCACTGATGAGAGCCTGACACTTCATCACACTCAGCCCAACCACTATAAATCACTCTCAATATTAAACCTCCTTCATACCTCTGGGAATAGGTTTTCTGGGCTGTTTTGTGGATCCTTTTCTCTAGTCTCTGCACAGTGCAGCAGCAAGGGATGGAGCACAACTGTGTGATGTGTTGGCACTAGAATCATTACTGAAGTCTCTCAGATGCCAGGTTGGGTGTCCTGCCCATTCACTCAAGGTTAAACTGACGGCCACATGTGGATTTAGGAAGGAATTTTCACCAGGACCCACTGAGTAGAACCATTGGTTTCTAATTCTTTGTTGCAGGGGAAGTAATTCCTTCTCTAGGATTATCCAGGGACTTTGCCAAATTCCCTGCTATTTACCCATACCTGACAACTTTCCTGACTCCTGGCATCACACCAACTATATGTTCAACACATAATTCTGCTTTGTGTCTCTAACTTGTCTGCCTTTACCGATGAGGGAATTAGGTATCTCTAACAACTGCTAGTGACTGAGCTTTCATATCTCCTAAACCAGAGAGTTCATGTCCTGTGCTGTAAAATTAAGAATTATCAAAGAATAGACACTACCATACTTTAAAAATAAACAGAAAAGACCAACATTTTAAAGACTAGGGGTATATGCACAATGGTGAAGCACTTGACAATCGGTGACTTCAAATTTTGTAGCTGACACGTATTAGAAAATCTAACTAATTTTAAGGCCTGTTACCATCCAAACACTTCAGGATACATAGCCAATGTGCATACGTACATTTCTTTTTCACCATTTGCAAAAGCAACATACAAGAGTTTGTTTTTAGCATAACTATGCTTTTCAACAGGGAAAAGGCAACACATGGCCCAAAGCTGGCCTGCAGAATCCAAAAATCTACCCCTGCAGCCACCCACCCATGTATGTGAAGTACTGATAGATGACTACATCTAGATTTCCATGGACTGTCACACAACCTGGAGAAGTATTTCAGCTAAAACAAAGCCAGCCACTTCCACACTTTTCTTTCAGTGCTTACACTGTTGCACTATGCTATGCTGAATCCTCAGGTGTTACAGAAAAAATTGACCAAAAACGAAATAAGATTCTCATTTAACATTTCCTAGATATTTTACAGTTTGCAAAGATGCTTAAGATGTGATTGGCAGTTTATTTAAAAAAAAAAAAAAAGCCCAAACTAACCACAACAACAACCCAAGAACAAGTCCTGGGGTCTGGCTTTGTGAATCTTTTTTGGATTTAGACATTAGATAGTTGAAGCATGGGGGTCCATTATGGTTCATTCCTAACTGTAAGGAACACACCTGAGTTGCAGCATTAGATTTACCTTTTCAAAGTTCTCAACACGTCAGCATCAACAACCTCAGCAAGGTTGAAGTGTCCAAGGCTGAAGTTTAGCTCTGCCCAAGCGCTGGCTTTAAGTGCTGATAATGCTAGCAGCCTTACTCCTGCGAGCTGATATTTCAACCAGGCAATTGTCAAACCCAATAATAAGAAGAATTAATAGCCTGAAAGGAAGGGAGTCAGAGTAATTGTCAACTTTTGACATTTAAATTCCATTGATATAAATATGAAAACCTATTGCTGAGGTTATTGTCAGAAACTTGGAATAGTCTTCAGAAACGAGGGAGAGAGACAAATAGCTCCAGTTTACTTAACAATGTTCACAGAGAGAGACTGAAGTGTTGCTAAGTAGTTGGCAATTTTTTTTGGTAAATATCACAGCAAATCAGACATAAATCACTTTTCTCTGTGGTAGAGGCACTCCAGGGATAAATTGTCGTCCCAAACTCTGACATTGCTCCTCACCACTTACCCACTACTGCTAATGTGGATTAAAAGGCTCCCTGTGGTGGTGGTGGGGCATATCCTGTCCTAAAGCAAGTTGAAAGGTTTGTCTACTTATCATTCAGCTCTACCATTAGACATGCAAATGGCGGCTTACCTGCTCTCCCCAAAGTCTGCTAGGCACACAATGGCTCCTACTGCTCAGCTTTCAAAAACAAGCTAACAAAAAACCAACCAAAATAAAATAAAATAAAAAAACGCAAGGGTGTCAAAATTTAATCCCATGCTCATATTTCTGTGTGATGAAAGTAGATCATCATACACTCAGCTGATTGAAAAAGAGGTCTTCCTAGGAAGATTTAGCTGTTGCATTCAGCTGAATATCTTGCTTTCTAAAAATCTATCCATGCACAACAGAGTTAAACTTCTGTTTGAGCCTAGTATGAAGAGATTTAAATGCACAATAATTTAAGATGTTTGCAGGTTGATTTTATATTTTAAATACAATTTGCTTGCTATACTGTAATACTTTTTTATTATTATCTTGACATTCAAAGCTATTTGATATGCCTTTTCCATAATTAATGTTTTTGACATTCAGTGCTGAATTGAGTACACAGTTGCTGCTTTGACAAAGATGACAAGTGTCTACCACCATTTCTCCTCTCTCAGTTTTGGTGTTATATCATTTCTCCCTAATCCTAAATAAGATGCTTGGAAAACATCACAGCAGTAATAATTACTAATAGGTTTCCCATTGCACAATCTGTTAAGGTGTACAGGACAGACAAAACTACCTGCTGAAGGTAGTAATTACATGTTTTGCACCTACTTGTGAAAAACAGCCAGTTTTTCTATAATTTGCTTTTCATACAAGAATGCCGAGTGAATCTCCAGAGATGATGACAGGAACCACTCTAGCTGGTAATAACTGAGACAGCCCTTGCAATAGTTCATGGCTGCACATATTCCTTGTGTTTTCCCTTTGGGCCATTAATCCCTAAATGTGTTTTTCAAATAACATTTATCTAAGAGAAAAGAGGGAAATTATTATTGAATGAAAACACTGAGCATACAGTGTCTGACTGCTCTTAACAGTGGGTTAACTTTGTTTCACTATAGTTTGAAATTCTTCTTTTTCAGCTCAATTTTATGCATTGTGAGCAATTTCATTAACTCTTATCTACCCACCTGCTCCTAACTCCCTCTAGTCTCATGCCCAGGTGCTCTGCAACTCTGTTCTTGTTTCTGTGCTAGTCTTTTGCAAGACAGAGCTGCACACACAGCCCAAATTCCCTCAGCAATATTTTATTTATAAAAACATCTACCCGAGCAACAAACTCTTCCACAATATTTTTACTAAACCATTCAAAATGTGGGGAAAAATTACACCCAGTCTAAGAAACTTAAACTGAGACAAGACATAGGTTATTTGCTGTATTCAAAGGGGCTACCTGCATACAGACATCTGGTCTGTTGCCTCCAGTTCTATGTTCAAGCTTTCAGACCTTGCTTTCTCTGAGCTCCGCCAGAGCACAAGCAAATGTTCGCCCCTTTCTGTCTGTGTAGTCCCAGTGAAATGTCTAAGACCAGGAGGCCATTTCTGGTTTCACCAGAAAAGGTTTCACCAGAGTTGTTTTGCAGGTGAATGAAGTTTGCCCTGTTCAGGGAAGCTTGCCCCATTCAGGGATATATAATGATCCTTACAGCAAGATGAAGAGAGAATGAGCTAAGCCTGAAGGATTTTCTTGGATGTAAAGTAAATCATAAGCAGGAGGGGGAGGGAAAAAAAAAAAGTATAATCACTTACCTGATTTTCTTCATTACTCACACATCTTCATAGTGCCCGAGCAGCTAGGGACAAGCCCTGCAGAGATGGCTCTCAGCTACAAAATTTGAGAGGTAGGAGTATTTCAGATAGCACAGTAAATATTTTTCCTTATGGCTTTTACAGCATATAGAAAAGAACACGAACTGAGTGTGAGTGGAGGCAAAAGATGCTAATGGCAGAGCTGACACCCTGCTTCCCCTTGGGGCAGGCAGGTGCCCTTTAACCAAAGTCAGCTTTCAGTACGGATAGAGATAGCAGCTCATTGGATACAGGTGCAGTCAGAGGAGACTATGTCAAAAATTGAAAGTTAATGCCCTTAAAATGCAGCACACTGCACCACAGGAGCCAAGACAATACCTCACCGTCCCGCCAGTACACCTACAACATCACTCTGTGAAGATGCTGGCAGTGGGGAAAAGAAACACAAAAAGCAGAGCTGCTTAATGATTTTTTTGTAGCTCATCATGAAGCCAGAAGGCCAAAGCACATATTGGTGATAAAATTTAATGTTTAATGGTCCTTACTAACTATATATACATTTAAACAGAAGTGAAGCCTGTTCCTGAGCCAATTTCTGATCCCAGTTCAGTTATCTCAGTCCAGAAATGTAATCATGACTTTACAAAATATTTAATACCAAAACACCCCCCAAATTCACTAAAGGGAAATTAACAGCTCGTAGCTTTTCTACTGGATGATAGTAAATTGCCAGAGAAGTAATGAAATTTGGCATGAGCTTGATTTTATCTTGCGCAGCTCTGGAACAGAACTCTGGCAGCTTAATGGATAAATGCAAGAAATATAATTTTTCTTTCCCAGGCCAAAATCTTGTTTGTTTTCTGAGTTACAGAAATGGCTATTCCTTAGTTTCCTAAGGGAGAGAGCAGCTCCTACAACAAGTCTCCACGCCAAATGCTTGAACTTTGGTTAATTTGCATGGTTGTTCATATTTAAAGGATGGTGTTCCTTGGAAACACCCTCCTCCAAAACTTCTGCCTCCAATTTCTGATTGTAGTACCTTGGAACCTGAACAAACTGAGGTGGAAGAGAACTACTGGGACATTCATTGCTTCCTAAGTAAATTTTCTGAAGTACTTTTTCATAGTTAATAGAAGATAACAACTGCTTCACTTCCTTTTTTGTTCATTACTGCATAATCAACATTTTCTCACCTTCTTCAAGCATTTTTTTTTTGCTATGAAAAGAAACAACCAATATCCTGCCTCACACATCTGCTACCTATGTGCATTCAGCATACATTTTTCTATTTGAAAAACCAAAGAGTGACCATATTGCAGGTGGTCAGCAAGGCTAGCAAGGGACCCAATTTTGCTGAGCAATGAGCATGAAAGCAAACGTTTGATATTCTCAGATTCCCCCATAGAAATTAATGAATAAGCGCATTGGAGAGTGGTCAGTGAGGCGGTAGTTTGCCCTGCAGAAATCCCATTGTAAAATACAGCATACAAGAGTTCAAGTTCTTGGTCCATCTGTACCAAGCACATGCAAGGCATCCTCAGGTGTCCATTTAACTGTAGCACAGTTGTTTACCAACACTGGCCTCAGTTTGGCTGACATATCTGAGCTTAAACTTAATCAGCAGTTCATTAAAAATCATATATTTCAGAGCAGTTTAGCCCCAAATGAATTTAAGTCTCAAACACTGGAGAGAGAAAAAAAAAAAACCACACACCTTTTCTTCTTATACCAGAACCTTTCATACGAAGTTAATGAGGAATCAGCCTTTTCTTCTTGGGCAGAATTGTTATTTCAAGAAGATCTGCAAGAAGTTCTGCATCTGGGATGACCTCAAAAGCTGTCAAAAGCAAACCGATAACAAGATTAGAAGTGCAATATCCTTTACTCACAAAATAGTTTCCATGCAATTTCTATGCTGCTACTAATGAGAACAAATATATCTAAACCAGAAGATAGATTTAGGAAGGCTAGTTAAATTCTTAGGTAGGCTTAGGTGATTTTTTTTTTTTTTTTTTCT
>VXAL01018356.1:152772-173848 GCA_013399475.1 Chauna torquata
ATTTCTCAGCTTCCATTTCAGATGTCCTGGGAATACCATTTCTGACAGAAGAATCAGCAAATCAATTTATACGACTTAAACGGCATATACCATATTCTCAGAACTACTGGGACCCAAGCAGCAGCCAGAATGCGTGGGGATACACTGTGGCTGAACAGGTATTTCTTCCAGCATCCTGCAGCATCTATTGAAAAGAAAAAAAGAAAAAGAAACAAACAAACATCTAAAACACAGGTCTGAGATTGGCACATAACAGGAACTCTTCAAGGCAAGGAAGGAAATCTGTCTGGTTTATCAGTGCAGGCAAAGTTGCTCAATAGTCATATACTATTTAATCAGTATCAAAGCTCAGAATACTCTTTTTCTGTTTTGATCTACTTTAGATTAGTGAATCATGGACAGCTTTGAGAGACACAGCACAGTACTACATGGACTTGGGATCTTTTGCCTTTGATCCTTCAGTTGCCAGGTATGATGAGGTTTCTCACAGTGTTTCATAGACTCACAATGCATATGTGTACCTCAGTAAATAAAACTGCCTGATAGAAGACTGCTGGCAGTTGGATCCTAGTGGCATAATTGTACGCATTAACAAACTCTTATAAGAGACATCCTTAAAAATTAAAGATTTGTTTTGTCTCAGTTTTATAGTTATTTAAATATGATCATTTTATTGTCATAAGCTCTTGTTTTTGGAGGAATTCGTTGAAGTCTTGAAGAATATACAATTTTTTTTTTTTTAAAGTCCACAAAAGCTAAACTGCAGCAATATATCCTACATAGCTGATTTACAATGCAGACTGAAAACAATTCCTGCGTAGAAAAAAAAAAGATAAAAACCCAACACACTTATTTCAGTAACAGAACTGTATTCAGTGTAGAATAAAAGCCCAGCTGAACAAAACAGAGAATGAGGCATAGTTGGCAAAACCAGTATTTATAGATCAGCATGCAACTACATGAAATAAAGTTTCTCAAATGATCATAGAGGAGTTGTTTAGGTCTGTGCAAAAGTGTACACATTCTTGGGACATAATTTTGTCAAATTTTGGGAACAATTGCTAAATGACTCAGTTTGATAAGCATAATGCAGAATACCCAGGTTATTCCTGTGAAACACTTTTCATACCAAGATACTTCCCACCTCAGAAAAGGAATGGAGTGTGTTTCAGTGCTTAAAATAGTAGCTTAGAAATAACGATCTGATTAGTCTGACTGCAACTACCAATAGGAAAACGAGGAAAACAGGTAAACTTCTTCTTTTAACATATATTCAATTCAAAGTACATTAAAAGTAGTTTTCTTTTGAAAGCGAGCAAAGAGTTTCATTTTGAAGTGTGCTTTTTTTTTTTTTGAAAAGCACTTTTTAATAAGATAAGAATTTGATTTGGCGATTCTCAGATTGACCTTTATAGGATTGTTCCACCTGAAAGATGGAGCAGAAGCAAAGTGGAAAAAATAGCTAAAAGTCACAATTTCCGTGTCAAGCCTTCAGCTGGCATCCCTGGGCAACTGAAAGGATGCATCAGGATATGAAAAATGATACGGGGGGCAGTGTGCTTGGCTGTCAGCAGTCACTTCTGTCTTATAACAAATGTGGAATTACCTGAAGTCATTTTACTGTTTTCCTGGAGAAACAACCAGAACAAAACAATAACAAACCTGTCTTTTCTATCAGAAAAATTATTCAGACAGAAAATGCCTAACTACCTCTAATTATTAGTTGCACCATCCATGTGTCTGAAGGCTGTAATCCTGACAGCTGTCAGGCACACTGTAAGATGAATTATTCCTCTAGAATGATAATCCTTATGATTGCCATATGACAGGATTATAACCAGTTTACAGAAACACATTTGTAGGCACTCTGACTGAAGCACATTTATGATTTCAAAGGGAAGCTGGTTAACTCCTAGATTGAAATAGACTTCACAATACTGGCATGGTAGCTTTTATGAAGGTATATAATGAACAAAAAAAAACCACACACAAAAAAATGTGGAGCTAGAAGTTTTGAAAAATATTGTGAATAACAAAACAGTGATTTTTGACCTCATTGTTCATGATTATTTCTGAGGCAGCCAAGAAAATCAAGCCTGTACAGCATATGCAGAAAATCTTGTTCAGGGGATGTATTTCCAATAGCAAATATTTGCAAGAGCTGGCAAATATGAAGACCGGAGTTGCTGACAGGATCTTTAAATAATTTTGTAGACTTATTTCTAAAAGCAATTTATTCCATCTTTTCTAGTGACAACATCAGATCTTACATGGATATGCTACAGCAGTCTGGGACTCATCTCCAGCAACAGACAAAGATGAGCAATTAAATACTACACACCCCATATCTGGTAATATTAGGACATGGCATGTAATTTGTGGCAAATAGATAACTTTATTTCATCCCACTGCCCAAAACCACAACAAGCACAATCTCTAAATGCCATAAGTTTTATATTCATCAGCAGAACTGATATGTAAGCCATGATAAGTTGAATAAAGAGATTAAGACAAGGCAGCCACTAACTTGTTGCAATTAGGTTTAAAAAACAAACACACATCTTGTTTTCAAGTAAAAGTTGTTTTTTTTTTAAACTTATTTTTAGATATACATTCCTACTTTTGTAATAGTAAACCACATTTTTATTTCTCACTATTTTACTTTAGCTACATTTCTGAGGGAAAATTAAAAAATGGAAATCAGTCACTGTGACTCTGTAGGAAGTTTACTCCAGATTTGGCTAATAGGAAGAGCATACTTCCTATACTTCAAGTGTATTTCCAATTTTATTTTTTTCCTCAAAGTACTGCGGGGTCAAATTACTAGGTGTTATAGTATACATCCACAAGCTTTGCTTTCCACATTTAAACTTCTGTACTTGGTCTTGAAAGACAAAAATGACTGACACTACAGCTACCAGCGTAAGTTGCTTTTTCTTACCCCATGGAAATAGGAGCTGGTGGAAACATTTATTCACAGCTCAATTTCTAATAAAAAGGGTGTTGGCCAAAGGTTTTTTTAAACGCTAAGTTCTTGAGTCTCTAAGTTTCCTTATTCTTATCCATTAACCAAATTTATTTCAGGACATCTTTGGAGAAAGGGTTGTGCTCCCACATTTCTTTGATCTGTTATTAATATGTTCATAGCAATCAAAACCTTTCAACCTTGGTCAAAGTTTCTACATGGAAAAAGAGGACCTGTTGGGGAAACTGATGTATGGTAACCTTATGGCAGGATAGGTGATGGAAGACAATTTTCCCTCACTTTTTATCCCCAGACAGCAGGTTTCGGGTGTTGTGGGTCTGAGGTTCCTTGTGAATGTGTACTATATGCGGACTGGAACGAGTGTGAAGATGACGTTGGATCTTCTAAAAAAAGGAATGTGTATTGTGACATTTCAGCACTCTCTATCACACTTCTAGGTATGAAACTATCATTAGGACATTATTAATTTCCTCACATAGGACAATGGACCTGAAATTGCCATTATTCATTAGCTGAAATGGAAAATTCATTAAACACTTGAAAAAGATAAATGAGGGGCGAGTTCAGTATTTGCCATATAGAATTTCACATCTTCAGTCATGCTACTTGATTATGAACAGTTCATTCAAAGATAAAGGACGACAAAAGTGTAGACTAGAAGACTCCACTAGTTAAATACAGAGTCACTGCCTGGCCCTTCTGCTCCCCTTTCTCCTCTTTGCTGCTTGACCTTGGATAAGTAAGTGCTGCAGATCCTAAACCTCCTACTGTTTTCCTCAGTAACAGTTCAGGCATCAGAATTACTGAAGCTTTTCAGTTTTTAGCAAAAAAAAAAAACAAAAAAAACCACACAGGATAGCAAGGATAAGTATTGCTTTTTATTTTAAACCGATGCAAGGTTTAATAAAAAGGATATGCCTTCTCCAGCTGTGCACCTTGCCGGTCCCACAGATATTGCTGCTCTGCAGGCAGCCATGTCCAAGCCACCTGTGCATCAGTTCCTGAATGGCTGTTGTTTTCAACCCTGCCTCTCTAACTGATGTTGTTGCTGTCAGTGCAGGGGTTTGGGATCTGCCTGAGAATCAGCTGCAGTTTTCATGCCTGCACAGTAAGCTAAAACAAAGCGGGACTTAGCTCAGAAGCAGATTTCTAAACGGACAACAGGCATCCCTGGAGTGCGGGTGACAAAGTCCACCAATGAGGTGGAAGGTAAAATGAAGTGCGTCTTACCTCATTTACTGTCAGCTGGTGAGGTAACTGCCCAATCTTTATGAGCCATTTTATGGTTGTCAGAGCAATAAAATGAGACTAACCACTGCCTTAAGTCTATTGCCACAAGGAGAGTCTTGCATAAGGCTGGCTTTGTGACCAAAACGTCAAACAAAGCCGGGGGATGCAATCTGACAGTTCTGTTGTACTTAGACATAACTAATTCATTTAAAGAAGTTGTTCAGAAAGCCAGACCTGCAAACTGCAAAGCTGTAGCTTCAAGCTAATGTCACTAATTCAGATAATTAGTCTTGCTAAATTAAATGGGAAGAACTGTGCATGCATGAGTAGCGGTGGAAGATGAGGTACTTATTTTGTGTTATCAAAATACATGCCACTCATGACAATGAGCAAATAAATGGCTTTCACAGGCATTTGAATGTAAATAAAATGCAGAGGAAGGATTTTAAGAATTTGGAAAAAATAATATTCAACCTCTGAGTTTACTCCCCTTATTTAGCTTCACACAGTGTTTCAGCCCTTCAACATAAGTAAATTTGGACCATTCTTTACTACCTTTCCCCATAATTTTAATGTTGCCACATACAGGTTTTATCTCCTTGCTTTTTCCACACAACACATATACACATGCAGTATCTTATTGGTGGCAAATCCAAAGAAAATGCCTAAAATAAAAAAAAATTTAACTACAGTTCTGTTGGTTATGAGGGTGGAAATACAGGCCTCAGGACACAGGATCTATGCAACTTGTGCAAAGGAGAGCAATTCCCTTCAGTGCCCTGAAGCTTTATGCCTGAGTAGGTGAACTGGAAGGAATTCCTGTCCTGCTGCTCTGTAAAGGATGCAGTACCTCTAGCTAGTTTCTGAATACTCCAACTTTTGCAGAGAGAGGGAAAAAAAAAAAAAAAACCACTACCCCACACCCACAACACACAGCTCCCCAAGGCCAGCAACAACATGGAGGTTCTGGTGGAGAGGAGGAATGGGTGGTAAGAGAGAGGGATCACAGAAAGCTGGAGTCAGATCTGTCCCTGTATAGACAAGAGCTGGGTGGATGCAGGAGGACATCTGCCAGGCAGCCCTGTGCTGCCAATTCTTTTCTGAGTGACATGAGCACGACGTGCCTCTAACATCACCAGAAAGACAGAAGTCAGGATGCCTGGGTTTCTTGTGGTGCATTACATCCTCCAGCAGAAGGTCTTCCCTAGCTGTGACAATTATAGGGTGCCTGTCCCATGGAGATACCCAAGGGCCAAGTCAGATCTGACTTGTCCTGCATCCCCTTCCTTGGTCAGAGTCTGTTCCCTAATTTTACCAAGCTTAGAAGTACCAAATTAACTTTGTGATCTCTGCCACTGTGTCAAGTTGAACTAGAAACAGCCCATAAGTTAAAAAGTTACTGCGGCTAGGCATAGGGGATAAACACCTGCATAACTAGACCACACAATTATAGGAGACTTGCTTTGTTAGAGAACCAGACGGAAGATTCAAGTGTTGTCCGACATGACAGGAAAACTGAGAAAAATCCATCTCTCCAATAAGAATAAAAGATCAACACTGAATGGGTTTTCTTTTAAGGAGAAAGACATTTCAACAAGAAATACGTTTCAACTACAGCAAATAGTGGTAGTTGTACAACCCAAGCAACCTGTATATAACCAACATTACAAATGCTGAATGTGGGATAAGTACCAAGGAACACTATTTTCCTTAAGCTCAGCAGAGCAATCAAGTAACAGCATAGAGAGGTAATGAGAAAATCATTTATTTTACGACCTTAATGGTTTCTACAAACAGAACAAGTGGCATCTGGTTTTCAATGAAAGACCTACATGCTACTTCATTGCTATGGTAATTCTTGTGATTGAATGTGGTCTCAAAGTATTTTAAATGCATAAACCTTTTGAGTCTGTATCACGCTACTGTTATGCACTTGCTTTGCACTTGATCTCCTGTTGTCTTAATTTAAACCAAAACAGCTGAGACAAAATATTTATCTAATCTATCTAATCTGCTGCTGTAATCTTCAGTGCCAGCAAAAGCGAGCCACGTTCAAAGTGATTTTATGTTGGCTGATTAAATACACAAACCACCCACCCGAGGCATGTGCATTGCCATAACACTCCATGTAGAAAATAAACTATTAGTGTTTTGCTTTGTCCATAGGAAGCAACGAGAAGAGTAACTAGAATGTAAAGATATGAAATTACCCACAATTGATAAGTTCAGTCAGGAAAAGGGGTAAGCTTTCTTTGTATGTGGTTATCTCCTTAAAAAAAGCCACAAACATCAGTAATTACTTTTCTGCCCCCAAAACTGTTGAAGAAATCTATAATACCATATCGTGTGTTTGAAATAGACTTGCAGAGTCTACTTTTCCTGCCCTGCAACAGCAATAGGCAGGCTCAGTGCTGTGGATAGCTACCTTAGTGGTCAAACAAGTACTCGCTGAGCCCAGTAAGGCAAACTTACCCATCTTCTCCTATAGGGAAGAAGTTTTCCCTGTGTCATTGTCAGTCCAGGCAGGGGTAGGGTAGGAAGGGCGAGGGCCAGATTGGTGCGCTTCAGCCTTCTTTACCTACCTGGCATTACCAGATAGTAAGCCTGGAGTGACACTTTCTATTCAGCCTCTTACTCCCAGCCACACAACCTCTGCTAAGCTAATTTCATGCCAGTCACTGTCTCCTTGGCAGGACTGAATAAGTGTGTGAGATTCTGTCTGAGTAATTCAGCTGCGTCCTGGTTGTGATTGAAAGCTGCTGTACAGCAGGGAGCTGGTTCATGGAAGGCTTAAAAAGCATCCTTACAATTGCTGTCAATATTATCATAAATCCAAGGCCTGATTGTACAAGGTGCCATGAGAAAACAGACAGTCTGGCATCCTCAAAACGTAGGTAGAAGTGTCTAAGGACAAGAAAACAACCATAAGAAGAAAGTGGCTAAAAAGACAACCATGGTGCTTGGTGGTGGCTGTTCACCACTGCAAAATAACTGATGAGGCAGTTATTTGGAAGAATGAATTTAAAAGAAGTCTTCTCTGTGATATCAAACATGATTTGGACAAACCTTGCACAGAACACTATCAAGTGCTGCTTTCTCTCACTGTTTGTGCTCCAGTATTTGTAGTGTTACCTTTGGTGCGGAGTTCAGATAGGAAGCTCTGTGCTGACAGAGCTTCCACAAGCTTTCTGATGGCATGGGCCTGATACTTACCCCCAAGTTACACAACAGAGAGGATGCAGTATGATTTTTTTTTGGCATAGTACCTCAGAAGGCAGCTACCATTACATTATATCATAGCTACATGTACTGACTTTTTGTTATGACTTATAAAAATGATTACAGAAATGAGAAAGTCTTTGTAAGCATTTACCACAGTGAAACTACAAAGGAAAAACAAAAAAAGAAACATGCTTTTACTCATATGTCACATTGGACAATTACCTTTTGTTAAGTATACAGATAATTCAACCAGAGTCACTATACTTTGTGGACTAAGAAAATCATTTTCCTACAAGTATGTACAAGAAAGAAAAAAAATCTCCCTTTTCATTACTCAGGGTTACACAGTTCCCTATTCTCTTCTCATCCTCTCTGCCCCAGGCTAAGGTCTATTTCCCATTCCCTCAATAATTGCCAGAGGATTAGATCTAGCCAAAGTACATCCACAGGTACATTTTTAGCAACCACAGATTACTCTGTGCCTCACTAAAATGTTCAGGCTGCCTCGATCTGTCAAGGTCAACTGTGTCAGGAACAGCATATATGGCAGCAATTACTATGTAACAAAATTATGAGGAAGTCTGTTTTCTTAAAACAAGTGACTTAGTCATTAGGACATGCTGGTTTGAAACCAGGATTGGAAGTTGAAGGATTTTCAGAGAATTGCTGGTCTGTCTTCTTCATCTTTCCTACAGCGAGTGCTTCGAAGCTACGTTGCTAATGGGAGCAGCGGCAACACAGCACAGGGAGGGAGGACAGGGAATTATTTGAGATGGGCAGAGCCTTACTTTCCAGGTCTAAACTCACACTTAAAATTGCTTACCTAGAAATGAAGGGGCAGCCAGCACACACCATGAAAATATTAGGTACACTCTTCTAAGATCAGCTTCTTGAAGAGCACCTAATGAGCAAGCAGAGATTCCAAGAGCGCTGCATCATCTGCTTTGCAGCCAGTTGATTAGAAGAAATGATGAGTCCCAGGAGAACCAGGAACAGGTAACTATATTTGTCTCAGAAGCTCACTAGAATAGCTTGGGCCAGCCAAGTTTTCTACGAGTCTTTTTCAAGTTGAACTAATCTGTCCTGAAGTCTGCTAGCTCGAAATTGCTGCCGGTGTTAGCCTGGAAGGTGATCTCAGAGAAACACTTTGAAATTGTCAGCTTTGCTTCTGAGCAGAGACTGAAAGTAGCTCATCTATGCCAATAAGTTGTCTGGCAAAGGACTGTATCCATCCTTTGAATTTGACCCTGATACAAGTGATATGTCATCTTTTGCAAGACTTGCAGCTTCAGACTAGCTCTCAGCAAGAAAGAGTACAGACATGAATTTGCTATCTTTCTAGTACAAGATCATACAATGTGTAAGAGCACTACCAATCATTATGTTCAATGAAAATAGATGATAACTTCTCCTGTCTCATTATCTTGTGACAGGATTGTTATTAACCTGTGACTGCATAACACTTTTATAGAAAGAATCCTTGAGGATAGGCTATATATATATGCCCAATTCCTTTTTCCTTTCCATTGCTTAGATTACATAGCAAGTGTGCTAGATAGAAGGGATCATTTGATGATCACTATACACTAGTGAACACATATCACAGAAATTTCTCAAAACCAGAAAAGCTGGTTGTTAATATAGCTTAATAGTCCACAGTGAGGACATGTTTTCCCACAATTGGGTCAGGAAGTATCACAGAATTAACAAGGTAGCAATGAGATCTAAGCATTTTTTAGCATGCATGGATGTCCTGCTAAACTGACATGCAGCCCCAGACTGTGCCTCCAGGAATAATTGACAGTAGCTGCATGGGTACTTCATCAGTAGAAACAATAGAGAGAGATGAATCCATGCAAAGATTGCACCAATAGAACAAAGAGATCATTACAACAGAAAGATACACTAATAGGTTAGCAGTGTACTCAGTGTGAGAAGTTCTGTTTTTCAGTTTCATCTCTTTCTGGGGCTTGATGTCAACAAATATGGTTTGAAAAATTTCAGAGAAATCAGATTTTTAAAGTCTCTTTATATATTTAATATTACTGCTTTTAGAAACTACAGAATCATATTACTACGCATATCACATACAGAATGTGAATTTTCCTGCCTATCATATTGCATTGCCTTTACTTCTAAGGGGAATGAGCACAACTAGTATTCACTACATAGACCAGCTGGAAAATAATTAAAATTCACATCCCACAAATATTCATGCATGGGCACTCACATCACTTTGAACTCAAACTGAAAGTGAAAATGAAGACAGGCTACTTGAAGTTATACTTACGTATGCATAAATACCCATCTGAATTACCTGAATTCTCTGCAATGTTCCAGCAGAGCCACTTTTTAGCAGGAATCCAGAAGTGGTTTAAAGCTAACATTCTTTCCAATACCTCTGTACCTCTTATCCTAATTTAAAGAGCAGGGGGAAAGTGTGAGAGGCAAGCTCTGCGAAAATGAAAGGAGGGCCACAGCAGCATCTTCACACAGAAGACTTCAAACAAACCCCAGTGTAGTCAGCACGCCCAGCTCTGTACATATTAAATCTCTGCAAACATCTAAACAAAGTGCTATTCTCTTTGAAGAACATCTGGTTGCAGCAAAACAACCTTAAATTAAACTTGCAAAATGACCTAATAAAACGGCCTTGTAAAATGGCCAGCCACTGCCAGTGGTTCTCTAGGCTACAACGGCTTCTGAACAGAGTTTCATTTTGTTCTATAAAACCCCACCTTGTTCAAATTAACTGCACTACTGACTTTTGCCTTACTCTGTGTAGTATTACAATAGCTGAGAGAGACAGGGATCCTTCACAGAAGAGCCTCGAGTTTTATAAACTGCACAGGAAGACTCAAGAGTTACCTTGTATTAGACAATGTCAGTTTAGAAAGCCAGTCTTCTGCATTTCATCTGATAAAACCTAAGTCTCTATCCTAATAGCTTGTAAAGCCCAAGATCACCCCCTCAGAAGTAAATGTTGGCCAATAGATTACCATTGCGTCCAATTGCGTTAGTAATGAGCTGCATGTATTTTTCCAATTTAGAAGTTTGGACAAGCATCACGGTGAATTTTTGACCTGATATCCAGTAGAAAACTCAGCATATAGTGACATTTCACACTGAAAGGTTAATGCTGATATATCTGGGAAGACAGCTGAAGAAGATGGAGGCATTACTCCATGGTAACTCCAGGAACCGTAAAAAAAAAAATCTAGTTTAATAGCGGTTATGGGAAATGATCTGCTACAGGAACACTCTCTCAACTCCCTCCAGGAAGAAGGGCAAGTCTTTACTTAGGGGGAATGTATCCTCCTGAAGGAGGGAGGAAACATGTTTTGGAAGGGTGAAAATTGGATCAAAAATAAGCCTATGCCTGACTCCACAAGAGGAGACTGGCCATGGGATAGAATCAGTTTTGCTGGGAAAAGCTCGTCTCCAGCAGATGCAGCCTGGAGCCCGGGGCACAGAGGAACACAGACCTGCTGGAGAGCTGAGTCAAGAAAGTGTCTGTATGAGGTAGGGAAACAGGAAAACAGAGGGTGACTTTTTAGGTTCACTGTCAGTAGACTTGCAACAATTCTTTCATTTCCTCAGAACTGTCTTTTTATAAACATTTGTCCTTGTGTTTTCTGTTTTAGATGTTGCAAGTAAGTTCTTTCATTTAGAGGTCACTTTAACTTTGTTTGCATGGAAAGTGATTGCTAGCTAGCTGGTGAGATCCAAGGCATTTCACACCGAATGTGCACAACAAGTATGAAGGTAGGGAGGAGTCCAGAGGAAATGTGGGGTGTGCAGGTGGAGTCAGATGGGAGTCTGCATCACAGGAAATACCTTTTTTTCCCCTGGGATTTACAAGGAGCACAGTGATACCTTGCAGTCTGGGAAAACTCTTGCAGCCCCAAGACAGATATCTCAGGAAAGGAAGAACCAGTCACAGCTGGGGAAGATTCAGAAATCACCTGGGAGCAAAGGGGGGAGACAAGAAGAGCCTTACACAAACAAAAAAAGTAGTTGTTTAAGCAAAAAGAGTGGCTCTGAGGTGTTAAAGCTAGAAAGCTATAACTCAAGTAGTGAATGAACAGCACTCCAGGTGCTGTTCAGGTAGAAGTAACGCTACAAAAGGAGTCCTGCCTACCATGACAGCAAAGACCTGATAACATCTTTAACATCTAGGCTTAAGGCTGAGAAGAATGAACTAATTCTGACTTTCTTGCCTTCCCTGACACAGATTTGTGTACCTACATACACCTGCTTGTTCTCACTCACCCCTGCCTTCACCCCCAATAAAGCCAAATGAATGGCATTTGTTTTTGACCTATGAGAAGAATGAAGTTCAGGTGTTACAGTATCAGCCATGAGGGGGAGCATCTGACTCCCTGTGTGTGCCAGTCTGGGCTAGCATTACAGCACAAATTTAACAAGCACTTATCACTTCACTACAGTAGGAGGGTGGTAGATTGCCAAAGATAAGTCCAAGGTGTTAATTCAGTTGAAGCCCAAGAGTCTGAGGACACATGCTATTCTGCAACTCTAAACTTTGATTCCAAAGTAAAATGGAAGACATATTGAGGTTAATTTTGCTTCAATTTCCTCAAGCCGGTGGATAGTTTATGTGGCTTCAAAAGTAAAAATAAAAACAAACAAGAAGACACACACACACAAAAGCAATGTTCCAAAGAACTGCCTTAATAATGTGTCTATTGTTGTACTGGTAATCTGCTAATAAGTCTATTTGACTATGGCTAAACTGAAGAAACTAAATAGGAGAAACAATCAAATTAAAAGCCTTAGAAAAGTCTGCCTCTTCTAAAATGGCTAGATTTTGAACTAATCCCTATTTCATCCTGAGTGTTTCATCAATACTGGGCTTTCTTGCATTTAAATTCCCCTTCGCTCATTCTTTTTTTAAGTTATCAAAGTAGCCCTGGCCTTTGGCTTTTAATATTGCACCAGCTCAAAGCAAGACTCAGTTTCTTTTGACTGTAGCCCAGCTGCAGTCTGCTACAGTTCAACAGCTCCTCAAGAGCAGGGCTGTGCCCATGCCCTTTAAAACCTTCACAGTTTAAAGATCTTGCACACAGAGCACTCTTTTCCAGGAAATTGGTTTGCACATTACCCCTCTGAAAACCTTCTTTCCTCCTGCTTCTTGTGATTCACATTAGCCTATCCTTCCCCGCACCCCACTGCTCAAGGTGAACACAGGGAAAGCTGAGCAATTTAATCACCTGGCAGCGTGCTTACCATTACACCAACAGCAATTACAGTGCATCACTGCTCCACTGTCTACCCTCAGTGAGTTTAATAGAAGGAGGTAAGACTGCTGAGAAGAGATTGCAGAGGAGACTCCCAGCTTTATCCAAATAGGGCTTGGGCCATCCTCTGGGATTATGCACCTGGTCATAGCTGCTTGCTTCCTTCCCACTGGGAAGGAAGAGAAAAAGTGGTGTCACCCCATGCTGAAGCTTTACCTGCTGATGGAACCTGGGGCAGGGTTGTGGGGTCTGGCTTTCTTGCTGGCCTGAAATGGAGTGGACCTTGTGCAACCTTGGGCAGAGCAGACTCTTGTAACATCAAATCAGAGTGTTTATTTTTCAGACTATGAGTGGCATGTTTGCAATCTCTCAGTATGTGCTGCCACCAGCCAGGAGGAGAGGGAGAAGCCAGCCAAGGCTCTGCTGTGACCCTGGGGAGAGGGGTGGATGTGCAAATCAGGAAAACCTCCTGAGGCATCCGAGGTCATAGACTCAATCCCAGGAGGCTGTGATTCAGTACAAAAGAGGTCAGATCTAGCATACATTTCTGTTCACATCAGGCAACTACTCCAGTGGAAAGCAAAAAAAGAAAGGGGGGTGGGGGGGAAGCTATTTTATAACTTTAGCAATTCCCTCCTTTGGAAGTCTCTGACAACCCCCAGTACTTATTAGTTCACAGAAAGCAACACCACCTCAAAATCCCTTCTTGAGAAAACAGTTATGGCAGAGAGCAAATTCCCTGCTTCTTCTTACACCTCCCACACAGAAGTGTCAGAAAGGTACTGCCAAAACATATTCTATGATGACTGGCAACTCACTTGCATGTGAAGAGAAGGGAATGTGTGAGAACATGCAAACTGTAATCTTGCCATTCCCTGCCTTTAAGAAATTTTTAAAGGATGGTAACTACTTTCAATTGAGTTCAAAGAAGAGAGCAACACTGTATTGATTCTGTTTTTTCTTTTAACCTTAAGCAACTCACTTATATATAGTCTTCCACCTACCACATGAACAAAAGAGTTTGAATACACCACGGACAGTTAAAATATGATTAGTGAACACTGGCTCATTACCCTAAAGTACTGTTTGCATTCCCCATACCCATTTTAGGAAATTACGGTATTTCTTCTGTAGTTTAAGTGGTATTTGTGTACAGTCCCATCATCAGGTTGACAAAAGCAAACATAGAAGGTGAAGAGAGAAGCCTACACTACACTAAGTGTTCATTGATAGCCTAGTTGGGCTTACCAACCTGTTTTAAAAACAGTTATAAAAAAAAAAAAAAAAAAGAGACCATAGACCAGTATCTCCATCCAGCAAGACTCATTTTAACTGCTTCCTCCTGTTGTTCTGGAGGTTTCTCACATACAGAAGAGAGAACAGCTGTTATTTAAGTTTTAATGTATTCCTTCTAAAAAAAAGGTTTTATATTTGAGGGCAAGATTGTATTTCCTTGAATTATGTACAAATCAAGGTAGTGTTTGCAATTTAGGCACGAAGGCAGAGACAATGAGTCTTATATCAACATCCTTTGTCCAAATCCAGCTTGACAGTTAGGAAAAGGTGTCACTTGGTGATCCTCCCTACATGAAGTGAATTTATGCTAAGACACTTGATGGGCATGTGCTTAAAATAGAAAAGCTTTTCTTATACCTGTGACAGTTTCAGCTGCAATTTTTCTGTAGATAAATAGAATACCAATGATATCAGCTCAGACAAATAAACCAACCCATACTGTATTTTGAAAGATTCAATCAATCAAAGAAAATATCCTACACACCACCTTCCCCCACCTTGCCTTACTGCCCTCACAGTAGAAACTTTTAATTCCTCCAACAAATCCCACTTATATATCAGAGAAATAGCAAGCCCTCTTCACAACACCTCACAGAAAGACAGCCTCAAACAACATCAGAAGAACACACAAAGAGCTCAAATCACTCACTTTCAAGACTAGTCCTCACAGTGCTTTGTTTCTTCTGAAAGGTCTCTTCACCCTTGAGCTCCCTTCCAGTCCTTAAACCAGTTCCCCAGCTCTTGAGCTCTTTGCAGGAACAGATGCAAGCCCACTGCAGGCAGGAAGAGGTGTTTCCCTGAACCGTGACTTAGCAGGGATATGACTTCAGCAACACATCTTTAGGCACACCTGTGTAATAAAGCTACAGGTGAAGAAAATGAAGCCATGCTTGGTGCAAGCTACTCTTGGCTTTGGAGAAGTCAGGAAGATGCTTTTACACAGCTGAATAACTGTAGAGCATACTAGTCAAAAGCAGGAAAGAGACAATGGATATAAACTGTCACCTGATCCTGGTTTGCAGTCCCTCCAGCCTTGCCTAGTTCCCCTGCAATGGACACATTGGAGCATATGAAAAAAGTGTAGTAATTAATGTTGAAGAAAGAGCTCCAGGATAGTAAGTAGTCTACGCTACCTTTAAAATGCTGGGGGAGAAAAGCATGAAGCATGCTTCCACACGTGGACAGAGGTGTTCATGTTATGTGGCTCATCTTTCTGCTTACACTGAAATCTGTTGGAGGGCAAGCCTGACTGCAACCCAGGAAAACCACAGGAAGCATCAAGTGTTCAAGGATATGAATAATAGCCAGACTATTTGCTCTGACAGAGGCTGTTCAACATTTGCTTTGTCTTTCCTATAGGATTTTTTATTTGTTTTCAGGTTTGGTTTATACATCTAACTGCAACCAGAGAATTCCAACTCAAAAATTTACATGTGCTTAGTACTTTTACGGTTTTCCCCAATAAGACATTCTGTAGCATAAGAGGCACAGAAAAAAAAAAAAAAAGGAAAAAATGATTCCAATTACTGAAGAGCTGCTTTAAGATTGTTATTTTATGGCACAGATCTGCTCCTTGTTAAACATCATGATATCAAACTGCCTTGACGAGAAATCTCTTTTTCTTTTTTTTTTTTCCAGATTGCCAATTAACTCAGGCCACATTGTAGAGGGAAGGATGCTGTTCCTGCTTGCCTACCCACAGCCCTAAGGAAACATGAGGAGGAAATCAGTCCCACCCAAACCCCACTGCCAAGTGTGTTTGTACAGGTGTCACCAATTAGGGCAGAATTTGGCCTGCAGAAAATGTCCAGCTGCAGATTGTGGAGAAAACTGTTGGGTTGGTTTGGGGATCTCCCAGGAAAGTTTGTAAGGCTAGCTGCAGAAGGGCTTGGTGTGGTGGTAGGGGAATGGGCTATTTATTTCTTTTCCGTGTGAACTGAACATCCTTGGTCTGTGTATTGGATTTAGCGGAGAGAGAGCTAATTGCCTTCGTAGCAGCTCATATAGTACTGTTTTAGGTCTGTGACAACACCTCCTTTTCATGGTCACTTTTCTAGGGTGTAGGTACACTGCTTGCACCTGCCCCATCCCCTTTCCCAGAAGCAGCACATCACAGAGCTGTGCGTCACAGCCACCCTACCTGCATACGGGCTTCTCTTCTCCACTGCATGCCAGAGGAAATGGATGAGTGCACTGACTCACTTGTGGCAGCTCCTCATAAACAGTGAGGAATGTGGCCACATGGAGTGGCACGGAGCAAACAAACTGGTGTGAATCCTCTCCTGCTCGCTCTCAAAAAAAGAAAAGCAAAGCAAAGAGACTCAGCAAACATGCACCCAGGATTCTCTAGATGATAAGAGCTTAAAATAAGTGGCAGTGCCTCGCATATGCTGTGCGTAAGCACAAGGACAGTTACTTCAGTATGGCTAGCAAGAACAACTCAAAGCACAATAACTATACTGCAGTTTGCAGTTAGTAATGGCTCTTGCTGCACGCAAGGATTTCAGCTATGGAGAGCTTTCCCTAAGCTTTCAATGAGAGACAGTATCTCTGAACCATGGGCAGCCCTGCTCATTTCAAGGGGTGCTGCCTCATGTGCCATCAAGGATGTTTTAGATAGTGTTTTAAGTCTTTTGCTCTCCTAGTACTTATCAAAGAACTAAAAGATGACCATGAAGACCTACAGCAGCACTTGATTAAGAGGGGAGAAGATGACAAAGGATGTATAAATCAAGGAGAGAAAGTCTTTAAAGACAGAGTAGGACTGTAACGAAACATGCTTGCATGAGGGGAGATGCCAATACTTAACATTTCATTGAAGGAGCTGTGGCTTTAAAAGTTTGGAGGACAGTCTGGAGACTGTTTCCAATATTTCAAAACCAGCTACTATAAATGAATGTCATAATATTAAAAAACACACCGAAAGAAGGGAATTTTAGGTAAAGACACTTACCAGCAACTAACCAACACATTTTAGTCGTACCTTGTGGTAAACCTTTTAACAACACTGAAATGTACAATTTCCATTTTTCTCTCTCCTCCCCCCAGCCACTGTGGTCCATTTCCACATTGGCATACACATAATTTCTGTGCCCCCAGACTCACACAGAACACACAAGGAAGACTAGAAAGAGCTGTACAAATGGCTTTTCAAAATAAATATTTGAGCAAGTCACTTACTCTAATAGTTTTTTTTTTTTTTGATACATGCAAAATTATCCTCATACTTATTATTCTGTTAATAATTGTACTACAGTTAGTAAATAATGGTATCTTCAGTTGCGTAAATCCATTTTTCTGTCATTCTGTTGCTGGCTGTACAATTCCTAACTTCTCTCTCTGATAAAGCACTTCTTTCTACTCAGCACATGAACTTTTTGCAAGTTTCCATTTAATAACTACAATCTGTAGGAATAGGATCTTACACTGATAGTTCCAGAGTCGAAGAAAAAAATACAGATGTGCTTAAGTCCTCTCACTTTTGTATCGGTATCCAGAAAAATCATTTATTCCTCATAGCACACAGCTGCAGCTTCTTAAAGTCAGAAACTTGACTGTCTTATCAGATACTTATATTTTTTTTGTGCACAGAAGACATAAGCGGACATCCTTACTAACAATTCTACACTTGTTGGTAGGAGTCATCCCTATGTACTTTAAGATGCTCCTGTTGTATTTTGGTATCAATATCAGGACATAAATCTACTAGCTTCCAAAATCCTGAAGCCTTGTCCTCTTCCTGCTGTGTGGTTCATTTCCTGCCACTGTTTCTTTTTCATCATCAGCCTAATAAATCTTTACCCAGGCCAGGCAAAAACCAGAAACAGTATAATTTAAGGAACAATACTGCCTTGACCAGCAAAGAAGAGGGAGAGCACTAGATCTTAATGACCCTTTTCTGTGTCTGATTCTGAATGCTGTGAAGTTATAACGCAAACATTGAACTGTCTTGAATTGAATGAAGTTAAGATAATTCAAGGACAAAAACTTGTTTGTTGCCAATATAGATATTTGAAATCTTCTCAGCAGTTCTTTAAAAATCTTATTACAAGCTGAATGGGTTATTGTTTTTTGTGGTGTTCCTACAATCCCTGAATTTCTTCATTGTTTCATTATGTGTGTTCTGAGTACAGAGATGGGATCTCCCACAGATAAACTACAGAAGCTTACAGGATACAAGATATCAAAAAAGAATTATTTGGTTAGTTTATTCACTTAAAAAAAAAAAAATTACTCCTCCCAAAAATATTTAAATCTTGACTTCACTCCAAACCCAGGACACTACACAAAGGGCTCCAGTGAGTTCTGTAGCATTGTCACCACTATTAATTCAAATCCAGTGTTAGTACTCCACATTTTAGTTTGTTGAAAATGAGAAGTAAGCTAGAATGTATAGCATGTGAACTCTTTCCGCTTTTTTAACTCCTTGTTGTAGGTACAAGTATCCCACTAACAGCAAAGTATCAAGTCTTCACTTTGAAATAAATTTTTGGGCTTCATATTATATACCCAGACGAAAACAAAACAAAACAAAACTGTGAAGTCACTGAAAGCATAGTTTTGGATTACAAAATGATCTTGTCTTGCATTCTGTAAACAGCAGGACTGCTTTAAAGGAAAAAAGGTGACTAATTTTCCAGCTATCCTGCAAGCATTCAGAACTTGTTATTACTGGTGTACTCTGAGAGGGATTTGATACGTTTCCTTTGGCCACATTGCTAAAGGAAAGACTACAGTTCAATTGAGAAAAATGACTTGGGAGCCCAGTGGAAGAGAACAGGGAACCTTTTGCCCTGCAGAAGACTGACTTTTGCATACAAGCTTAAGCTAAGCTCTTAATAGGGACAGAATATTCTGTAGCTATCATTGCAAATTGTATGACATAATTAATACAAATGTTTTGCAAAGATAATGGCCAATCCTCCTTATCTGCCATAGTAATTAAAAAGCTCTAGTAAAATAATATCAAGATAAATTTCAATGCTTTCTGTGATGGAGCTCCTCACAGGAAACCCAATTTTACAGCTTTAGCTTCTATTTGTTAGTCATTTTTGAAAGCTAATGCCATGATAAATTTTAATAATATGGCTAGTACATATTTCTATGTTGCATTAATTATACATTTAAAACTCCACATAGAGGGCAAATACAGGAAATATCATCTGCAACTGGAGCCAAACTGAAACAGTGTCTATCATATCAACAGCACTTTCATTTGCTATAACTATTCTACTCCAGCATTTGTACACATTAATTTATCATCATGCTTCCTTACCTCTCTTTCCCTAGAGAGGTCCATGGATCTAGCTGATACTTTTGTAGGACTTACCACTTCTGCAGAATACTAAATAAAGGCCTACAGGCCTTTTTTTTTTTTTTTTTTTCCCCTCTAGAATGTTAATTAAGACAGTACAAAGTTCTACACCCTCAAGTCATGAAGTCTAAAGTCACTGAAGAACCAACATGGAGTCTGATACCTTCACATGGGCAGTTATTTACCCTTTTTAACACCCAAAATGGCTTTATCATTCTGCTGTTTTAGATTTAGTGTAAAACCCTGCTGTAACCCAATTCGTACAAAGGTCTCCCTAACCAGACAGGAATATTTTTGCTGGTAACACACAACCGGTTTGATGCACAGTCCTCCTTGCCTAGGAGACTCCTGTTGCTAGAAAGCCTAGAAGCTTTAATTTTGCTGGTGTGGTTCTTGAGTAGAGTTGTGGCAGGGAACAGAAAGAGGCATTAGGATACACAGAAAGGGGGGAAGGAAATATAATCTCAATGCCAGCAAGAACAAACTGCCGATATGGTTGATCTTAAACCTTCTTCCTAGGTGGGAGACTATAACAGAAAACAGCTGACATTTTCACCTTGGAAAATGCTAGTGAACCGGAAAGGATATTTGAAAAAGTTACAATACTAGAAAAATAATGCAGATTGCACTTTGCTGATATGGAAATATACAAGAACAGCAATTAAATTAATGTGTCTCTCTATTGCAGTAGCTGACTTTTTCTGTTACAATATATTACCTAACCAGAGGCATCCAAGTTAAGGAGAGAAAGGATACTCTACAAGAAAATGAGATTTTGCCAGGAACTGTCTGTAAGATAGACTATTGCCCAAATCCCTATGTGCACATGCAGCTTGCCACCCTCAGGTGTGGTTTAGAAATTAAAGCCAACACAACTCTGTTCTTCATGAATCAGATCTATTCTTTGGATTAGAGTGAAAATACAGCACATTGAAAGAAGAACTCAAATGTCGCTATGAAACTTATGTTTATATTATGTTTAGATCAAGGAGCCCCAATCATAAGAGATACCAGAAAAATACAAAATATTGAGAACACAACTCCTATATTTCGTGCAGTTTTTTTTATTATTATTTTCGAAGGAGCAGTGTAAGCTGGTTCCACAGTTTCAAAATCAGAGTACAGTCAGGGCCATGACTTGAAAACTGCTCAATTCATACACAAGTTTTTCAATTTAAAACAATGTTGCAGTGACACGTTGCAACCAGCTGTAGGATTTTTGGTCAGGAAAGAGCAGCTGAAGTTTTCATCCTCAAATGTTTTTTAAGTTATGGAGAGGTTTTAGGGAAAGACTGCACAGCTTTTCAGTTTGGTGGGGGGGCATTATGAATGTCGAACCTGATGTGTATCTGCACTTCGGAATAGTCTATATCCAGGTACCTGGGCCAATCATCAGCAACAGGTAGAACAGAGTGTGAAGTCCCTCTCTACCAAACTTAAAGTCTGCTGATTTCCCAGACTGTGTCTACTACGTCTACTATTGTGCCTGACTCTTTTTCAAGTGAAAATTCCATTATGGACTGATAATTCTTAATCAAGAGCATTAATACTGGAGTATTCCAGGGGGGAAAAAAAAAATCATCAAGGTTTAGAAGACAACCCTTACTAGTAATTTCTAATGATTAAAAATAGTTGAGAAGCTTCTGACCAGACCTAGTTATGGTGATAATTTGCAAATACAAGAATTATCCTCCAAGAAAAAGAAGATGTGGAGACCAATCTGTATATGCTCGTAGTGGATCACAGGGTTTTCTTTTTTTTTTTTTTTTT
>VXAL01018356.1:175400-188862 GCA_013399475.1 Chauna torquata
TGCAGGGCTGTTCCTCACTCCTCTCACTCCCAGCTGCTGTTGCCCAGCAGTTTTTTTCCCTTTCTTAAATCTGCTCTCCCAGAGGCACAACCAGCATCGCTCACTGGCTCAGCTCTGGCCAGCGGTGGGTCCCTTCTGGAGCCGGCTCTGATCTGACACAGGGCAGCTTCTGGGCTCTGCTCACAGAAGCCACATTTGTGGGCCCCCCTGCTACCAAACCCTTACCATGTAAATCCAATACATACAGGCCTTATTGGCTTTGATTTTGAGAAGGCGGAGCAATTTTTATCTGTGCAGCTTAGGAAGATCATTAACTATACGACAGGATGACACACGCAAGTCCCTGTGCTCAGATCTGAAACAGCGTGGATAACCAACCTGTTGAAACATGTACACCAAGTGATCTGTTGCCATTCTGGCTGCACAGTTGCTGTCTTTTGAAAGTGATTGTGGCACCCTTCACAGTCACTGCCTGACTCCTACACACTATTCTGTGCTCAGGTTTATGTATAGGCTCCTACTAAAGGAATTCAGCAGCGTTGGAGATTCATATTTGAACAGAGTACCTCAGGAGACAGTGACTTTAAGGGCAAGCAAGTATTCGTTTGCCTTTACAGATAATCTGTTTAAATGACTGACAAATTGTTCATGAGGTTTAAAATGAAAAAAAAAAAAAAGCATATATATATTTTGGAATATAAACTTCACAAAACAAAATACACAGGTCCTGACTGCTCTGAATCTAAAACCCAGGATAAATGTATTCAAAAAGTAAAGTGCAATGATGCAGAACAAAATTACTCTCTTTTAGCATCCCACTCTGAGAAACAGTCCCAGTGCTCCCACTGCGCCTGAAAGACTCAAAGCTTTCCTCCCGAACATCTGGGACAGGCGTTTTGGTTTAAGAAACACATCATTATTGACTATTTTAGTTGAAACGCATTCTGCTTCCAATCCTTATTGGTAAGAGGAAGGAGGTAGGTTCACAGAAAGCAGGTTTGTGAGGGAACATTAGAAGGAAGTAATTTTGGAGGCGCAGGAAAGAGGAAGACAATTCATGAAGAATACTCCAGGAATAGCTCTACACAAGATGCCTTCTTGAGATTAATGAATTTGTTGTACATGCCCATAATTATTTCCATTCACATGGAACAGGTCCAGCTGCTTTCAGCATCCACAAATGAGAAGCAGAAGGAAGCAGAAGGGAAAACAACCATATTTTGTTATGTCCAACAGTTAAAATCACTGGATGGCAAATAAATTATGCTAAGCACAATTAAACACAGAATTAACAGCAATCATTTGTAACATAACACAACAAGACAGCTGAGATAAATGAGAAAAGGCTTGCATTGCATCATATTGAAAAACTGAATGATGCGTTGCCAAGATACATGTTTACAGAAATATGAACCTGAGGTCAAATAACTGATTGGCTTCTAGCGGTACATGTATTCATCTAAGCCCTATTTGTGGCTGATTCTAATCCCTTCCCCTGGCTTTGTGTGTGCTAGAAAAACTGCTACTCTTGTATAACTACTATTTAATGATACTAGGGGCAAAAATGCTAGCACAAGTCCAGGCTTAGGAGGCTAATGTTTAGCTATTACCAAGTGGATTAGACTTGCCCTGACTGGGAGAGAGATGGCACAGTGACAGATAACAGCTGCCATCCTGCTTTAGATCAATCTGATTGTTAGAGCTCTGTTAATGACAAGAAGACAATATGGAAATATTTCCCAAAAGTAAATACAGCTATGGTATGCCTGCACAGTACCTTGTGGGCAGACGCAAGCTTGGTCCACATGTGCTACAAAACATGTAAATAACTCTAAGAGCCACCTGGTCTGATTAAAGCAGTCTGTACGGCTGGGCTAATACACTCTTGGCTCCTCAACAGGTCCTATAAAGTTGGGACCATGACTATAGTAATACAGGCACCCAGCTTTGGCCAGCCAGAAATGCAAGCACAGCAAGAAGATGAAAACCTGAAAGATACCATTTAGATTTTCTCACAGTCACAGCTACATTAGCTTTCTAAGGTTCAGGTGCTAGCACTTGTTATAAAATACCTCCTCCATCTGTTGCTATAACAACTGTCTTGCCTTCCTATTCAGCAATAGTTTTGGGACAGACTTTAGTGTTATTATATCTTTTATTGCATTCTGAGTTTTCTTTCAAAGATATTTTAACTTGACTGTGAAAATAAAATACCACCTTTCACTGGACAATCATGTCTCAGCCATAGAAGGGGACCAGAGCATGCCCTTGCTGCCTTTGAAGGACTGGGTCAGGTTTCCATTGAATGGTGGAGATGATTGCCCAAAAAGCTACAGAGCTGCGTTTCTGCAGTAGTGTGCATCCAAATCTAGAAGCTGAGAAGAACTCCTGGGAACTGCAATAAGTAGACATACAGTCTGTGGAACTAACATGCCAAGAAGATGGTATGAATAAACACTCTCACATGAACATGTTTAAAAGCTAGCTGGTGTGATATTTTGCTTTGCCATCTGAAGTTGCACTCATTCTTGCTCAGTGAAAGAAAAAATACACCAGCTTTCAGGACAAAGCTCTCAAGTGTGATCATGCTGGCGACAGTCCCTGAGGATGTAATCGAGCAACTCTGGGTTGGGATTAGACGTGGAGTCTGAGACTAATTACGTCCACTCCGGGCGCACTGCCAGCAGCCCGTAGGACTGTTTCTGTGAGGGTGAAACAACACTCACAGGATCCACCTTCCAGCTTTACTGCTTCATTAAGTCTCCACCAAGGAGCTGTTGTTCTCCTAACAAATAGAAGCACTCTGCAGTCTTTCCGCAGTGTTTTACTTTCTGCATCAGTGACATACAGGTAAGTTCTCCATTTCAAAACACACCTATACCACAGGCTTTCCATACTCTCTTTAATCTTTAAAAGATCTACCGAATTTAAAAGTTGATTTCTAGCTCCTGAAAAGACAGGCAGAAAGTTTTTCCAATAGATGAGTGGATGAAAGAGCAGATCTGAACAAGATGAGACAAGCAAGGCCATAATGTAATTTTATTTCCTTAAGCATGCGGATTTGGCCCTTGCCTACAGCTTTTGCTGGAAACCTGGTTCACAGTAGGGAAACCTAAATCTGTTTGGTTTCTCCCTGTTCTCTTTTCTCCTAAAAAACAAAGTATCTGACAGGTGGAGACTAAGCCAAGTGAACACAGTCCCTGCATCAAGCATTAATGGAGACAAATGCCAGGTGTAGATGTCAACTGCAATTTTTCATCCCCTGCTGATAGCAGAAGGCTCCATGGAGTAATGCCAAAATGTTAGGGTGGAAACTCGTAGCTCTCCCAGTCCTACTGTGACTTTTTAAAAAGCTTTTTGTTTTCAAAAAGAGATTTTCCTCTGGTACTTCCATTACTCCATCTAGCTTTGTCACAGTTTATCTTCATTAAAACTGAAGACACTGTAAGAGAAGGCACAATTTTATCACAAAGGTAATTGTTCCATAGTCTGATCCACTGCAAGTGCCAGCATGCAAAATAATGTCATACACTCACACACACTGTGTAGCATTAGACATTGACACAAACAGCACTGTGTTTCCCAGTTGTTTTGATTTAGGAATACAGCAAAGTCATCTTCTACTAGAGGCATTTTTTTACAAAACGGACATGAGCAGAGAGTCAGCTATAACTGAGACTTAAATTCACACAGAGGAGAGCCTTGAAATCTTTCAGGGTTTAACATGAAGATAGGTCTGGTGTTTTGCTTTGTTGACTTCAAGAGCATGCTTTGCTAGAATGTTTTTTTTTTCCCGTGAATCAGTATGAGTCCACTTTTGTGAAGCGAAGAGGGCCCTGAAGTCGCAGGCATTTCTGCCTTAACTGCCAAACGTGGTATTGCATTCACACTCTCTACAACTGCATGAATCTGATAAGGGTGCTGTGATGCTCCAATTTTGTGTGCTGACCATTCTCTTAGTGAAGGGGAGACAGAGCAATTTAAGACCACCAACGTCTTCTCAACAGTTGTCTTTTGGCTTTATAATTCCTTCTGCATGAAACCCTCAGTTATGGTTTCCCTCGGTTATAAGTTTGTCTGCCTGAAACCCACTGTCATTACAAAATGGTTGATTAATAGAGTATCTGTTCTAAATCAGCAACCAGTAATGGAAGGCATGTGTCCCTTTAGTGGGTATTGTTTGCTTAGAGTATTTCTGTCAATTTACTAGTTGATAAAAAAATACAATATTCGATGGCCTGAGACATTTCACAGTGAAACGTACCTGCTGAGGAGCTGTGAGAGTGGGGGGAGTGAGGGGAGAGTATTATGCCCTTAATGAGTTTAATAGAGTCAGTCATGTTTAGGAGATAGAACGTGATCTGCCAAAGTTATATTAGTCTTTCCAAAGCGGGGTAGATGTTCAAAAATTATTTCCTGGAAAAAAGAGCTAGATTCTTTCTTTGTTAGATTAACATATACCTAATGGAGAAGGAAAGGGGAGGCAGATTTGAATGTAAGTGGAAACCCAGCAGACTCCAAGGAATGAGACACCAAGTTTAATCAATTGACTTGGAAGACGCTGTGTCCACTGGTACTCACAAGCACATAGAAAAATAATTCCTCCCTGAGCATTTGAGCTAAAAAGCAGTTTGAACAGGTTTGCTGAAATAGAAGAGATCTTTTTTGTTTGGTTTTAATGTGAACAGATTAAGAGAATAGCTTCATTTTTACTCCTTATGCATCTTTTGTCAATATTTTAAATGATGATGTCTATTCTGGACATTGTAAATAAACTTTTATTTGTATTCATCTGAGCTTGACCTGAATTAAGAGTGACTCCTGGGTACTTATTTAACAGCAAGGCACTCTTCCTAGCATTGTGATGATCCTTTACATTGGAATATCTAAAACGCTACCAAGCAAACAGTTTTTTGAAGGCATCCAAGGGGTAACAAACTGTGTCTCCACTGAACTTGTGCAAGTTTGAAGCTCTGACTGCAACAGAGATCATAAGAGGTAGCATTAGAAACCAGGATCTAGGCAGCTCCATAAGACCTGGCAGCTCAACGTGGGCTTGTTCTTTATTTTCTTCCATCTTCCAGAGACCTTTCCTAGACCATACCCCTCCTTATGGGATGCTGCTTCAATACAAGTCCCTGCATGTCCTCACTGAGCAGCCAGCCCACAGTCTTCTCATATTTTCTGGTATGGGTAACTCTAATTGATGACTTACATATGACTCCATAGCCTGAGCAGCATGCTCTTTCCTTCCTGGACCCTATTAGAAATGACCACCAGCTGCAACTAACCTCCTGAGCTCTAGAGAATATAGACTATTACCATTGTCTCCCCAGCAACAGGACCCAGACAACCCTCAGGTTGCTCTTATTTTGCTGGAAGGCTTACTTTAATGGCATAATACATCTGTCCTGAGACACTTGGGTGGTGAAATGATGATGTGTCTCACTAAATCTCAACACATTTAAAAGCTCGATATTTATTTCACAGAAACATGGAAAAGATGAGGTTGGACAGGACAGTGACAGATGTGGTCCTAATCTCCTGGTCAAAGCAGAGTCAACTACAGCAGGTTGTTCAGAGCTGTGTCTAGCTGAATTTTGAAAGCAAAGACATAACCTTTGAATGGACACAACCTCTCCAGGCAACCTGCTCCAATATTTCATCAACCCTAGAGCAGAAAAATTTTTGTATGTTTAAACAGAACTTCCTGCCTTTCAGTTTGGGTCCACTGCATCTTATCCTTTCACTGGCTATCTATGAGAAGAATCTGGCTTTAAAAATCTTCTTAACTTCCTCCCATCAGGCATTTATACACTGATAAGATCCCCCCAAGCCTTCTCTGTTTCAGTCTGAACAGTCCCACATCTCTCAGCCTGTCTTCATATCACAGATGCTCTAATCCATTATTCATCTTTGTGGCCTTTCGCTGGACTTACTCTGGTGTGCCCATATCTCTCTTGTACTGGGAAACCCAGCACTGGACATAGCACTCCACATATGGCCTCATCAGGACTGAGCAGAGGGAAAGGATCACCTCCCTCAACCTGATGGTGATGCTCTCCCTAACGAAGCCCAGGACTCTGTTGACCTTCTTTGCCAAAAGGGCACTTTGCTAGGTAATGGTCAGCTTGGTGCCCACTAGGACCCCAGCAAATTTTCTGCTAAGCTGCTTTCCAGCCAGTCAGCCCCCAGCATATACTGGTGCTTGGGTTTATTTCTCAGGTACGAGACTTTTCATTCCCTTTTGTTGAACTTCAGGAGACTCCTCTCAGCCCATTTTTCAAGCCAGTCTGCATCCCTCTGAATAGCAGTAAAACCATCTGGTGTATCAGCCAGATTCACTATTGACCCTGGGGTACATCACTAGTGATTGGCCTCCCGCTGGTCTTTGTGCTACTGATCACAACCCTTTCAGGTCAGCAATTCAGCCAGTTTTCAGTCCACCTCATTGCCCATTAATCTAATCTGTATTTCAGCAGTTTGTGTATCAGGATATTACAGGACACAATATCAAAAGCCTTGCTAATGTCTAAATCCAACAATATCCATTAAGAGCCAAACATCTAGTACTATCTCCTTACCCACCTACCCATTGTAGAAGGCTATCATGTTTGTTAAGAATGATTTTCCCGTTCATAAATTCCTTTGTCTTTATTCAGAAGTAAGCAGAAATTCTCTGACAGTACTTTGTACAGATCTTACCATATTCTTTTTGTGCAATGGAGAGAAGTACAAATAATGAGTGTCCCAGTAGAGCTCTACCAAAGATTATTATTAACAGATCATGTGCAATGACTATGAAGAAGGAATAGCAGGGAAATTATTTTGATCCTTCATCCAGTTTTGCCTTTAGTAAAGTCATTGGGCCTGCAACCTAATGTGTTAGCTCATTCAGCTCTACCATTGAAAACTTTGGTCAAGCAATGAATACTGTAATGGTGGATGCTATGGGCAACATTAAGATAAAAATAACATAAGCTTGGCATAAAATTTGTCACAGATGTGTACCAAGTAGAAATGACACAAATGTTGTTACCAAACAGCATGCTCTCAGCTTCTGAGAAGCAATTACACCCACATACATATCTTCTTTCAAAGTCTGTCGTCATTTATAATGATCTGCTTATAAGACTTGAGCTGAAGAAGTAAGAATGCATGAGAAGTGGGGGATGAAAAGAGAGAGTTGTTCTCATGAGAGAGAAGCTCAGATTACTACTTCATAGGAGTGAAAAAGGACTAAGATCTTCAATGCCATTGTCTTCATTTTGTAAAAATATGTATTTACAAAACTAATTAAACAATGATGTAGACAAGGATTTTATGATAGCATCTTGCCCTTGACTGATACAATTTCAGTTTATCTCAAATTGTAGCTGCCTATGTGAAAAGATTAATTTAGCTCTAGTATTGATGTAGTAGATTGAGCTGACCAACTTAAACTTACGCTTGAAATGCATAAAGAATCTTTTTTTCTTAATAATAAGCCCAGTTCCCTATGTATGTTTGGTGAGTGAGGGCAGCTTAGTAACCAGCCTGAATAATAATAATGTATCTTACCTGCAGACACCTCATTGTCTTGAAAACATCTCAGTTTTAAATTTTCTGCTTTGTTCATCAGAATTCAGAATGGCTACCAAGTACTTACCTAAGAGTTACAGATACAGTCTGTAAATGACAGGTCAATTAAGAAGACAGCACAAATTGCTAAGAAATGCTGGAGAACAAGGGGTGGAAAGAATACATTATGAAGAAATCGCGAAAGTGGTTTATTTTTGAGACAGAAAATGAGAATGGAGGACAGAGGTGGGAAAGTACAGAAAATTAAAGATTGAGCTGTAGTCCCTTCATTAAATACTTACCTCCTACCAGACTGAGAACCTGTCAAATTCAGAAGAAAAAAAATAAATTCAAGGGCAGGAGAAACTGTGTAAGTTGGTAGCAGCATCTGAAAGTTAAACATCACCTGGTTTTACACAGGCAAATAGGATTTACTAAGTTACTGTGATATTTCTACAAGCCTGTAGAAATTGGCCATTGCCGTCCCATCACAGACATATGCATATTGCCATCACTTTTTTTCATCATTAGCACCAAAAGAAGCAAAGGAATTCACTTACTGGATTCAGATTGGGCCAAAGAAAAAGATTCTCCAGACTCATGTAATTTGAGCTGAGCAAAGTATATTCCAAAATATGCAGTTCTGAGCAGACCAAAACATTTCATGAGTTTAACTAAAGTCCAAAGAATATTTTCTGAAAAGAATAAGTAGGGCGAAAAAAAAAAAAAATAAAATATTGATATTTTGAATAAAGTGCTATGGTTGATAATTTTGTGTTTAGAAATAAGATTCTTCAATTTTGTTGTTCAGGCCAAATAAAATCTTTTGGAAACCAAGGTAAACAACATAAACCCTAGAAATTTAATGCAGAATGAAACATTTTGTTTCTAGTCAAACAATGTTTGGACTTGTTTTAATAGTTCAGCCACACCATTTTCTGTGCTTGCAAACCAAATTTAGTTGTGAAATACTGTGGTTTAAAAAAACCAAACCAAAACAAACTGGAACGACCTTCAAAGTCACAGTCCCGGGGTAGTTCCAAGCCCGAGTGAGGAAGGACAGACTACAGTTTCAACTCCTGGGAAAACTCTGCAAGAAGAATTTAGGAGACTACTTACAGGCATCCTCTACAAAAGTAAGGTACAGGGATAACCTCTGGTGTATAGCAGTGCTCTCTGCACCTTCAGCAGCCTGTGAAGGGAACCAGTCCTTCAGAGCTGGTGAGGTTCTGCCGTTGCCTTGAACAGCGAGTAACTTACCTGATACACTCGGTGAGAAGGACACCTGGTGTCTTTTGACCAGCATGTAGGTAAAGTGAAATAAAAAGCTGTTTCAACTTGTTTGTCCTGTAGCTACAAAAGTGGCCCAAAGCCACAGATGATCATCATTAGATCTGGTATGAACCCACGGGCAGGGGCTGTGTAATTTTTCACTTTTTAGTCTATAAAACAGAAATAGGAGCACTTGAGTTTTATTGAAGCAACACACAATCATGATTTCAAGGAACCTGGAGAGTAACCATATAAATATCAAGACAAGAATAAATATAAAGGTATCAGGTTGGCCAGAGTATGCCTTTTCTGCTGCATGAAAGAAAATGAATTCTTTTAACATGGGTATAACTAATGCACTGTTGAATTATTAACCCACACGAGCGTGCCAAAGTTATTAGCTCGTTACTAAGGTCTCCACAGTTCCAAAATCGTAAAAAATATTTCAAAAAATAATTTTGTACTTTCAATCTAACTTATTAAAGAATAGGTAATAACACTGGTTATGTAGTAATGGAAGAATAATCAGGTATGGTCACAAAAATCCAGCCTCAAAGAACAAGAAATGCTCCATGTGTGGCATTCTTATCATAAGCTCAGTTTCCTGAGGAACAGAACTGTAAGAGCCTGATTGAAAATGTTTGCAAATCTAGTGTGGAAGCATCCGTGACAGCCTCGGTTACAACTGTCTATACACAGTAGTAGTGCTAAATTAAAATATCACAGTCTTTTATTTAGGAATATAAACTTTGACTAAATAATCCTATTTCTGGCAAAAGGCAGACCAAGAATAATATTTATTTGTGATAAATAAAAATAATAACAATATCAAAACATCCAAAGGAATGTAATACCTTTGAGATGGTTTAATTAAACTGGCTCCAAGTGGGATTAATTTGCTCCCTGTTATCAGCTCAGGTAGGAGCTCTAAAGGAAGGACAATATGTCAAGCCTAATTGTGCCTTATTTAACGTGAAGATGGCAATAGACTCTCTAGAGGTTACCAGAGTAGTAAAACAACCTTTTAATTACTTCAGTAGTCTCATTTCACCATTGCTCAGGGAAATACTCTGCCACTGTTCCTTGACTGTTGTCTCAATGTAACACCTGTCCTCCATGGCAGCGGCTGAACCACACTGCAATATTGACTCTCAGTGTTTTACACGACTCTCTGAAACACCCAGTGTTGTTTGCTGTCCAAGGAATGATACTAGTTTAAAGTGAGCACACATTGAATAAGAGTACAGGCCAAGAAGATTCGTAGGGAGAAGGAAAAGAAGAAATAAGGGAATTGTCATCCCACTTTCCTGACAGCTCACTCCCAAATGAGTGCTGGTGAGGAGAATGTATCCAGGTCTTTCTCTAGCCAACACCCAACCACTATATTGTAAGCTTGAGGTCATTCATCTGATGTCACAGGAATAGGGTGCTGTGTCTCTTTTTCTCCCACTGTTCATTGTGTGTATGAGGCCAGAAAATGTGGGCTGGCAACAGGGCTACCGCCGTAGTAATGGGGCTTCTAGAAGAAAGAAGATCCCAGGATGCACCTGAACAGAGAGAAAGTCCCAGTTATTGGAAATTTCTCCAGGCTCAAGGAGTCAAGATTACTGTGAGGCAAGGGATACAGGGTGAGCAGGAAACCTAGCAGAACAACAACAAAAAAGAAAGCACACCAGTTTTGTCACATATAGGTGCAGCCATGAGATGATTACAGGAGGTCGAGAAGGCCTTATTCCTATCAAAAGGCTAGTTCCAGAGCAAGGAGAGCATGCCAGGATGTTTTGTGTCTGGGGCAGCTGTTTGTGCTCAGGGGCTCTCCTGCCCACTCATGATATACCGCCACGCTGTAGGAGGTTGCCTCACGTTTTCAGAAGAACATATGGGAATTTCAGAGAAGGGCCAATAAAAACTAGGCATAGACTTCATGATTTCAACACACTAGCAATAGCACTGAGGTACAGCTATCTCACAAATGAAAGGGAGCTGTCGATAAACACAGCAAGCGTAAATCCTGTTTAACAAGATACATTACGCTATCTGCTGTAGCACAGACTAATGCAAACATACATCTGACCTAAAAGATCCTTTCCAATCTCAAAAGTTCATCCTGTGGGACTCAGCATAGAACCCTCAGAGGACTAGAACTGCTCAATCACATTTTTGAGATTCATCTCTGTGATAGGCTCTTGACACAAACATAAAATCCCCATTTTGTACAAAGTGTACTTTACACAAACATGCCACTTCTGATCTCTCAGTCTTGATCTTTAAAGAAGATCTTCAAAATGCCTTCCAACGATGAGATTGGAGCTAACATTTTAAACTCTGCTGGTCACTAAAAAACAGGGATTCAATAGAGATATTGATTTCATGGCATAATACAATTTCCTTTCCCCTCCACTAACATTCAACAGGCGATAAATTATTTTTTCTTTCCTTCCCTTAGAGAGATAACTGCCTTATCACCTTTCTCTATTCTACACGTACTAGCTACCTTTTCTTTCAGAGGTAGTTTCGCTGGTATCTATCTGAGCAACTGCTTTCATTTTGTGTTTAGCTCTGAAGTCTGCTAATTCTGTTTCAGATCTGAGGAAGGCTAATGTGTCTGAAAATTTGTCTACCATTTCCAGTTACACTACCTGATTAAATAATAGATGATATCTCAATGTGCACATTTGTTTTTACCTTGTCTTTAGATGACTGTTGTTAAAACTATTCAACCACATCTGCTTTTTAAATATTTCTGAAGCTGGCAGGCTAAGAAAACACAGTAAATAAAGCATACCAAGTTAAATAAAATATGAGGCATGATGATACCCTGTTCAATTAAACAGCAAAGTGGATCAACAGGTGGCTGTGGAGTCATAAATAAAGAATCAATATGAAGGTTACTAACCTTGGTTTGTGTCTAAACATCCCTCTGTTTTCAAAAAGGCACCAGAAGATTCTGATAACAATTTGCTCTCTGTGGGCAGCTTCGTATCAGAGTAAAATAGTGATAGTACTGTCATCTGGCAGAGCACTGTCCAACAGTTTACCCTTAGACTGAAAGGTAAGCTATTGTTTAAACACAGCATATAGATAGCATACCTTTCGGCACCTCCAGCTGCTGATTCAGAAAAATAAGGATCTTCTCCGGGTTCTGTGTTACATCAGCCAATGTGTTGCAATTGTCTTGTACGCCTTGGGACAGCCTAAATGGCACTTGATGTTAATGAAATTGAATCTCACCTAGGAAACTAAGTGTGAGGAAGAATTCATTCAGGCTCCTCCTTGGTTGGACTCAGCAAAAAAGCCAAGGCCTGTCTCAAATATCCTAAGTCAATGCTAGCTGAGAACAATGTGCCCAAGATGTGGAGCACCATTTCATGGGCCACAAACTGAGAATACCACCCCATCCCAATGCCAAAGACATCCCTGGGTGGTGTGAAGGATCACTGCTCTCCAGTACCTTGTCAGTAGGACTGGTTTTGTTAGGCTAGGAGTTCCCCCTCTTTACTGACCAAATGGGAGCAAGAATGATGAAAAAAGGTAAGATACTCACAGTAAATTCAAAAGTCTAGTGGTAGTGCAAAAGTAGTCGGACAGCTTGTGAGTTCCAAGTATTTGTTTCAGAACATTAGTACTTATTTTTCCTCTTAATAACTTTTTAGCTAATCAATAATAAAAAATATTCTATATAACTTCATGAACAATATTAGTAAATTCAATGGCTATAGTCCTCATGAACTTTTACTATATTTTTGTTCCTTCAAAACAAGTGAACATTTATAAATAAAATAAAAACAGAAAATAAGAGAATAATTCCATAAATTTTGTTTGATGGACAGTATCGTATCACACATAGGACAGTTCCAATTTACCACATGAAAAATAACATAAATATCTCATAACATATTGTGACATGATTGTGATAAAATAGAGGTTTGAGCCAGCCTTAATAATATTTCCAGAATTCAAAGCACTAGAGCTACCAGTAGGAGACATTTCCCCCTATAAATTTGTTAGATGATCTAAGTGCATCTCTTGCTTCAGGTATTATTTTTGCTGTGTCATTATTTTGTATCCTTCAGGAGTTATTCACAGAAAGTGAACACCAGAAGCAATGGCTGTGTTAAATTAAATCTTATGAGTACAGGAAACTAGCTTTAGTATTGCCTAGCAAATATAGACAAACTGGAAACTTTGAAATCTTTAGTACTGTGTTTTGCTATCAGACAAACATTTATTTTTAAATTGATGGACGCTACTATTTTCTCTTAAAAAAAAAATAAAGATTAGAAAGATTCCTTGAGAATCCATAAACTTATGGATTATCATTATATTCTTTTTCAGGTTAATTAAAAAAGATACTACATATACTGTTGATTTTTTTTACAATATTACTGTGATTTTAATTATTATTTTATATATCCTTATAGAGTCAGTGGAGGGAGTTGTTGAACATCCTATCAAAGAACAATTTAAGAGAACATGAAAATGTAAGAGAAGATCTAGCCCTTATCAGAATCATAGAATCACAGGATATCCCAAGTTGGAAGGGACCCACAAGGATCATCGAGTTCAACTCCTGGCTCCACACAGGACCACCCAAAAATCAGACCATGTGTCTGAGAGCGTTGTCCAAATG